>CAUYQV010046405.1:0-10404 GCA_963574575.1 Galagoides demidoff
CCACTGTACTGATAGGAGAAGCAGCTTTCAGCTCCTTTTAGGCACCTTGGCAAGAAGGTCCATATGTAACCCATGATTATAAAATTAAAGAAGAGACCAGTTTGAACGTAGTAAAATCTTATGTTCTTCTTGCAAAACTGAGTCTAACTACCTATCTTCAGGCAACTACTAGTCAACTGGGAACATGGCCTTCTAAGTCATTCTTCAACCAATCTGGGGTGCTGATCACTGGAGAACACTAAATCTCCAGGGACAGGCACCGTGGCTCACGCTTGTAATCTCAGCACTCTGGGAGGCCAAGGTGGGCAGACGCTTGAGCTCAGGAGTTCAAGATGATCCTGAGCCAGAGTGGGACCTCATAAAAGTAGCCAGGCATTGTGGCAGGTGCCTGTAGTCCCAGCTACTTGGGAGGCTGAGGCAAGAGAATTGCTAGAGCCCAAGAGTTTGAGGTTGCTGTGAGCTGTGATGCCACAGCACTCTATTTAGGGCAACAAAGTGAGACTCTGTCTCAAAAATCAATCAATTTCCAATGGAATCTGGGAGGCAAAAATTGCCACATATCATGGCAAAAATGAAGGGAAAACATGAGAGAAACCCTACCTCCCACATATGCCACAAGTAATGGAGAGAAGGAGGGAGAAGAGGGGAGAGATCCTGCTCCTTAATTTGGTTGTCTCTCCTCAAAAGAACTCAGACTGCCCTTCCTTGCCTAGGTAAATAAAAGATAAGCATCAACCCCACCAAATGGCCTAAGAAATACACTAGAATGCCTTCCAGTTTTCCCTCTGTCCTTCCTCAAGGTCATGTTCAAATTCACAACCTTCATGAAGCCTTCCCATTGCTCCAATTCAAATTCATTGCTCTTCCATCTTTACTTCTACAGAACCTGAAAACATGCTCCAAGAACAGGCATTATTCCTAAACTCCCAGATTCTATTCTAAACTGTAACTAACTCAAGTCCTGCTCCCTTCATGCACACTGCTCTGTGCACAAGAGGTGCTGACTTAATTCAAACAACATCAACTTGTTTAGCATTATGTGCCAGGAACCACACCAGCCACCTATACAGGTATATCATTTCCATATACCTGACAAAGTATAAGAGGAAACCCAAATCCCAAGGCTACTTAGTCAGGCAATGGAAGTCAGAATTCAAACTCATATCTATTCAATTCCAAAGCTTCTGCATTTCATCAACACTATAATGCCTCACAAGGGAAAACAATAAAATAGAAGAGTAAAAGGAAAAGAGTCAGTCCACTGGTCAGTCACTGCACTGCACGTTTTTGCCTGATTTCTCATCAATCTCAGAATCTATGGTATGGTTGGTATATGTAATGTAGTGTTTTATAAATTATCCTATTCAGAGGCTGGGCACAGTGACTCACGCTGTAATCCTTGAGTTTGCGGGGTTAGAGGCTGGAGAATCTGTTGAGCTCAAGACCAGCCTAAGCAAGAATGAGATCCCACCTCTACTATAAATAGAAAAATTAGCCAGGGCCAGGTGTGGTGGCTCACATCTGTAATCCTAGCACTCTGGGAGGCAGAAGTGGATGGATCTCCTGAGACCACCCTGAGCAAGAGCAAGACCCCTTATCTACTACACACACACACACACACAAATTAGCCAGGTGTTATTCTGGGTCCCTATAGTCCCAACTACTCAGGAAGCTGAGGCAGAACTACTTGAACCCAGGAGTTTGAGGTTGCTGTGAGCTATGATGATGCCATGGCACTCTAGCCTGTGGAAAGGAGTGAGACTCTGTATAAATACACACACACACACACACACACACATATATATTCCTATTTGGAATCACTGGCACATTCCACTATATTATAATGGAAAAGCCTTTCTTTTTACTTCAGGGCCTCACAGTGAGAGATGGTATGTCTCTATGTATACATAAAATGTTTTGATGATGTCTGCATGTAGTCTATAAAAAGCCCATATATTTACATTTTTTCAAGGGGAAAAATAAAGCAGCAGAATCAAATTTAAAGAATATCATGCATCTATTTTTAAAAGAGCAAGGTATCCAAATGGCTATAGGTTTCTGCATTTTACTGTTTTGTTTTGTTTTGGCCGGGGCTGGGTTTGAACCTGCCACCTCCAGCATATGGGGCTGGTGCCCTACCCTTTTGAGCCACAGGCGCCGCCCCCTTGTTTGTTTTTTGATATAGAGTCTCATTCTGTCACCCTGGGTAGAGTCCTGTGTTGTCAGCCTAGCTCATAGCAACCTCAAAATTCTGGGCTCAAGTGATCCTCCTACCTCATCCTCCCAAGTAACTGGGCCTATAGGCACCTGCCACAATGCTTAGCTAATTTTTCTATTTTTAGCAAAGATGAGGAACCTCTCTCTTGCTCAGGTTGGTCCTGAACTCCTGGCCTCAAGGAATCTTCCCACCTTGGCCTTCCAGAATGCTACAGGTGTGAATCATAACAAATAGCTGAAAATGATAAAAAGCAGGGATGAAGCCTCTGGGATACATGGGGAGGCAAACTGATGATAGTTGGTGAGAGCGGATCTGGGGCCTGGCAGTACTGCTTCCTAGCTTCCCCTGCCACCAGCCAGCTGTGTGGCCTTCGGACAGCATCATGGGTTTCACCTTCTTTGTGAAATGGGGAAACCATTGGCCTTCTAGAAGGTAATAATCAGCAGATGATAACAATAATGCACGAAAAGCACTCAGCACTTGGCGAGGTCCCAGACCCCCAATCCATAGCCCACGGTGAAGTGTCTGCCCTGCAGCACTTACCTGACCCTACCAAAGCCAAAGCTGAATGGCCTTTCTTTCTCTTTCGGTTACCATGAAAACGTGGTAAGCATTAGATTTGTTTGTACACTATCTATTTAAATAAAAGGAACTGCTAAAAGGAGTGGAAGGGTCTGGGCAATAGAAAAATCACTGGTTCCCTAGAGAAAAAGGGGTTTTAGCTAACACCCCAAATAACATTAAAGTCTAAAACAAACTCAATATTACAAGCTTAAACTCTCCCAAACAAGTCATTTTAGCTAACGGCATGTGTAATTAAAGTTAAAAGCATACTAAAATAACACTTTAGCTGTTGACCTTAAAGGTCCTTTAGAGAAACTCCACCAAAACCCTGGCACACGAGGAGGAGCCTGACTTTCTGTCTGAAGGCAGGATCACTTGGCTACTTTGCACAGAGCCTTTTGTGGTTCAGGTGAAAGCAGTAAGAGATTGTCAGAGCTGAACCATGCTAACCACACAAACATATTCAATCCTGTTTTAACACAACTGTCTTTAAATCGTTCAGAACTTAAGTTTCTCCATCTTAGAGCTGTCACTGTAAAGGGATAAGGGTTTAGCTGCAAAGACCACCCCCCGTTACCAGGTGATTTAGATACCCCGCCATTCAGAAGAGAGCATCACTCAAAAAGCTCAGAGCATCAACTAGAATCTTCTTCCCTCAACACACACCCCCACTGGATTTATGCTGCACTTTTTAAAAAAGAAGCAAACAGAAAAACATTAATCGCTAATACTTTTATAACGTATCTCATGACAGGAAGGCTGTGGATCTTGCAGAAGGTAGAAAATCACAGTTCTTGTCATGTACAACCACTGGTAATAATCATCAGGGACTCACAGCAGGGACGTAAATGCTGGATTACCAGTGGTGAGTGAACTCATCTGTTCGGGTGCAAACTGCTCTCACTGGTCTTTTTAACTCAAGTAGCTTGAACAAAACTTAACACTTTGCCACCATGATCTGTTTTCAGAATTAATCTGGCAAATGCATCAGTTGGTTACAAAAGCACAAGTTACTTGCAAATCAATAACTTTTGAAAGAAGTCATTTAAATGTGGTTTTGAGGATAAGAAGATATTCTGTATATACTGTGTCTACATTAGTACGGCAGCCACTGACTTTTCTTCTGCTTCTTCCCTCCAGAATTGATTACTGAGCCGGTATTTCAGCTTTGTTCTGCATTAATATTACACAAAATAATGTCACAGAGTGCAGGAAAACATGACCAACAATAGCCAGAATTGAACAGTCTATCTCATTCAGTGCTCCTGTGTGCAAACCAGGACGACTCCAGCAATCTCATGCCTGTCAGAAATCTGAGAAGGGTCACAGCCTTCATGGAGAACTCATTGAGAAATCCCTCAAGTACAACTTATTATGAGGCATTTTACAGACAGCCTGGCAGAGAGGGGAAAAACTGTAAAAGCCCAGAGCTGAGTTGTTTGCTACTTTGTATAAAAAGAATTACCAAATTAAATGACAATGGAGGCGGGGGTCAGGGGAGCCCAGACAGAAACAAGTGTAACAGCTTAATTCAAACTACTAAAAAGTTGTTTTTAAAGCTCAGTATCAAAACATCTTAGAACATTCACACAATATGGCAATGTATTGGTATTTTATTTTTAAATGTTGAGGATAAAGCTTGTTTGGTATAGATTGAGGTTTTACTGAACCAGTACTTACAAAACCAATAGACAAGAAAAACACAGCCCTGGAATGAAACAGAGCAAGGACAATTCTAGCCTCCCTGTGAGAACTCGCAGTACTATTTTCAGTCTCATGTTGATAGACCTATAAAGGCAGCACCCACCAGAAATTAATGCTAATGCACCAAATCATCCTTTTGCACAAATAGGCAACGTCAGGTAGTGGCTATTAACACTAAGTTATATCCTTGCATATTCTGCTGGCTAGCATGTTTTAAATGCACCTTGAACGTACACCGCTCATGAACCTAATATCAAAATTGTAAAAATGTTCATTTTAGTAACATCACAGACTCCCATATTAAAGCTTTAATATTTTGGGATTTTTTTTATTATGTTAAGTAACCAATAAATGCCAGCACTTGATGAGCTGAGGGAAGGTAAGTGGGAATGATTCCAACAAGATGGCACACCCCCACACACCAGGCCAGTGAGGAAAGCTGGATGAAGGCTCATTTCCAAAGATAGCGGCCCCATGGAGTGGGCTTCAGACTTGCCAGACCTCAACCCCCCTTGAGTGCTTCTTCTGTGCACTAAAACCACAGATAGTCAATCAAAATCAGGCAACATCACAAATGCACCTTTGGGGACTGATGCTCATGCTGCACTAAAGCACCAAACTCACCAAAATTTTGTACTACAGGATGGCTAATGAGGGTTAACCGTGATCATGTGATAGCAACAAACGTTTTTTTTAATACCTTCACCTAGTTTCCAGAGGTAGTGGTCCTCTTATCATGTGACACAATGTAGCTACCACACGTTGAAAGCTTGTCACCTTAAGGTATTTCCACCAATCTGCGGCTGACGATACAAACACTGGATGAGCCCAGGGCATCCTCCAGCCCAAGGAGCTCAAGCTGTCTGTGTGGTTTACCACACTGCAAACTATTTAAGGCTGCAAAACTGGGCCCCAGTCAACTGCTGAACGTGTTTCCTTAGAGTACAGAAGTTGTACCCCTCGGGCCTGCTCCTCACTGCAGGACACCAAAAGGGTCACACAGGAAAACTAACTTCCATCTCTGATACTCCATCCCGCAGGGGAAAGAACTAGTAACAAGTTGACCCTTTCTCTCTCTCTCTTGAAAAATCCCTTCTGCAGGTAACACCACCTTAATCCAAACCTGGCTCCTCTGCCACCAAGGTCAGCCTGGGCAAAAGATGACCCTGCAGTCCTTGGCCACAGGTTCACTGACAGGGCCAACCCCGGAGACAGAAAGCCAACATTCTGTTTGTTTTAAAGGAAATACTTCCTGGCACATGTGTAGGACTCTGAACTCTGCACACGAAGGCACGTGGTTGGTGCTAATCTGGCTCCATCCACTCATGGTCGGCCAAAGCAACCTCTTTCCAAGGCCAGCTCCTGACTGAATAATCGACACCATATCGCTCAAGTCATGCGGGCTCCAACCGAATCCCCAGGAGCCCCGCGCCGCATCCTCTCCCTCGGCAATCTTCCTGCACGCTGGGGGTGGAAAGGGGGTGGGGGCTTCAGCAGGAAGGGGCTTACATCTGTGCGGCCAAAACCGGCTCTAGCAGCTCTAGTGAAGTCCGAGGCAGCGGGACAGGAGAAGACGCCTGCCCTTCCAGTAAAGCCAACTTTGCCACTAGCACAACGCGCGGACCCACTGCTTGCGTGCCCACCTGTAGCCACAGCAAACTTTCTAGCCCTTCTGGGTAGGAGGAATTCGTTCCCTAACGCCACCCCCTGGCCCGAGCCGGCAGCGGCCTGGAGCTCTGCGGGCTCCTCACCTGATAGCCCTAAAACCCCTACCAGGTCTGTCCCAGAGCGCAGCTCCCGCGCCTCGTTGGGGTTTGCGGCGTAAAAGGTCGGGGTTGCTAGCTGGGGATAAGAAATACGCCGAGGATAACGGCAGGACGCCGTTCACTGCCCTGGGCAACTCCGGCTCCCAACTTTGCCAGCCTCACAGGCGCTGCCCTCCTGGTCCCTCCGTGGCGCGCACCAGCTCCCTCGGCTTCTCCAGCGCGGTCCTCCGGGCAGGGGGCTCCCCCAGACCGGCGGGAGCCCCGCGCGCCCTGCGCACTTACAGCCATAGCGGGGTCTCTGCAGCGACGGCAACTCCTCGTGGGGCATCCTGCGCTTCTCCGGGGGCCCGTCTGGGGCGCGCCCCCCGCGGCTCCCCTCGCTGGCCAGCCTCGCGGGCTCCGCGCCCCGCCGGCGCGCTGCGAACCAGCCTCTGGCTTCCTCCCCCCGGCCGCTCCGAGACGGGAGACCCTCTCCCTCGGCGCTCCCGCCAGCACCCGCCGCCGCCGCCGCCGCCGCGCGCTGACACCGAGTGGAAGTGAACTCTCCTCCGTCGCCCGCTCGCCGGCCGCCGCCGCCTCCCCCCGCAGGGTTCCTTTCTCCTCCAGCCCGGCCCGGTTCCTCGGCGCCGTGTGAGCGCGCGCCGCGGCGCAGCGACCCCTACCGCCCGCCCGCCGCAGCGCCGCCGCCGCCGCGTGGACCCGCCCCTGCTCGGCGGCCGGGGGAGGAAGGGGCTGACCGCGACCGGGACCGGGACCCCTGCAGCCGGGCCCCGCGCACAGAGGACGGCCCGGGGCTGAGGCCGCCCCCCCGACCCTTCACTCCGGGATCGTGCAGAGGGGGAAGTGCACCTACGCGGAGAAGTGCAAGGAAAACCGCAGAGGACTCTGGCAGCCCCGTTGCCGGGGCGTTGCTCAGTTACTGAGGGACAAACAGCGTTTTCGTTTTGTTTTTTTCTCTCTTTTTTTTTTTTTTTGCTTCGAAAGTTGCTTCCGTGACTATTTCGTCTACAAAATATAAGGTTCCCCCTTCATGACAAAATAAAACTGTGTGCGCGCGTGAGCTGGAGGGACAAGAGGAACACAACCCAACCACTCAAAACGCAACTGCGAGTCATCCTCGGAGCACCTAATGCCCATCCCCGCCCCAAAGTGCAGAACCTCGGGCCCAGCTGGGGTCACACACCGCAAAACCCTTTTCCGCTAAGCATTTAAGGAAATTAAACTTCACGTGGCTGTTTTAAAATTGAGTTTTTCGTGCGGTCGCCGGGAGCTGTTGTTCTCTGTTCCTCTGGAAGCATGTAGGACCCTGCTATATAACTGTACCCTCCCCTGCTTGATTCCAAAGGTGGAATATGTGGATGACTCGATGGCTGGAAAAACAAACTGAGATAGGAGCGTAGAGATTACTCAGCTGAAGAAAAGGTGGCCTACTGACACTAACCGTTTTTTGTTATGCAAAGATACCCTGGGTGGCCAGCTGTTTTCCATTTCCTATGGACGACGAAGCCCTCAAACTTTCTGAAACTCACATTCTTGGGTCCCACCCTCAGAATTTCAAATTCAGTGCGTCTAGGCTCATGAATTTGCATTTCTAACCAGCTGCCAGGTGACGCTGACACTGCAGATTTGCAGACCCTGCTTAATCTAGTCTGCCCGTGGATGGCCTGGAGGGTTTTAAATTGGACTCAGAAATCTCAAATCAGATAGGATAGCAGAGGAATTTATTTATTTATCTAATTTTATTTTTTGCGACTGATTCTCACTTTATTGCCCTGGCTAGAGTGCAGAGGTGTCATCATAGCTCACAGCAACCTCAAACTCTTGGGCCCAGCTATCCTCCTGCTTCAGCAGAAGTAGCCGGTACTACAGGCACCACCACGACCCTGGCTATGTTTTCTATTTTTCGTATAGACAAGGGTCTCACTCTTGCTCAGACTGGTCTGGAACTCCAGAGCTCAAAAGATGCTCCTGCCTCGACCTCTCAGAGTGCTAGGATTACAGGTGGGAGCTGCCACTCCCAGCTAGAATTTTTAATTTTTTTTTAATTTTTTATTTTTGTTAGGCATTAAATTTATACCTGATTAGATTGGGATGAATGGGGTTTTCCTTCCTTAAAAAGCAGGTGTCTCTGCTGGGCATGGAGGTTCATTCCTGTCATCCCAGCATTCCGTGAGGCCCAGGCAAGAGGATCACTTGAGCTCAGGAGTTCAAGACACACTAGCAAGACCCGTCTCTAAAAATAGTGCAGCGTTTTGGCCCAGGCCTGTTGTCCCATCTACTCAGGATCTTGGGGCAAGAGGATCGCTTGAGTCCAAGAGTTTGGGGTTGCTGGGAGCTATGATGCAATGGCACTCTATCCAGGGCAAGAGAGTGAGACTCTATGTCAAAAAAAATAAATAAATAGGCTCAACGCCTGTAACTCAGTGGCTACGGTGCTAGCCACATACACCAGAGCTGGTGGGTTGGAACCCAGCCCAGGCCTACCAAACAATGACAACTACAACCAAAAAATAGCCAGCGTTTTGGCAAGTGCCATTAGTCCCAACTACTTGGGAGGCTGAGGCAAGAGAATCACTTAAGTCTAAGTGTCTAAGGTTGCTGTGAGCTGTGAGGCTACAGTACTCTACAGAAGGCGACATAATGAAACAGACAGACAAGAAAGAAAGAAAAGAAAAGAAAAGAAAAGAAAAGAAAGAAAATCTAGCCAGACATTGTGGTGGGCACCTATAGTCCCAGCTACTCAGAAGCTGAGACAGGATTGCTTGAACCAGGAGTGTGAGGTTGCTATGAGCTAGGCTAATGCTAGGGCACTCTACCTCGCTAGTGTCTGGGGTGGGGGGGGGAACCAGGGGCGGCACCTATGGCTCAGTGAGTAGTGTGCCAGCCCCATATACCAAAAGTAGCAGGTTCAAACCTGGCCCTGGCCAAACTGAAACAAAAAAATAGCCAGGCATTGTGGTGGGCAACTGTAGTCCCAGCTACTCAGGAAGCTCAGGCAAAAGAATTGCCTAAGCTCAAGAGCTGGAGGTTGCTATGAGCTGTGATGCCACAACACTCTACCAAGGGTGAAAAAATGAGACTCTGTCTATTAAAAAAAAAAAAAAAAAACAGTGGATGCCTCTAATTATACAAGCAATTCAAGGCGAAAAGGCCACACTTTGTGGCACAGCAGCCTGTCAGTATTCCCCAAGAGGCAGCCATATGGAAGGGGACTTGCCAGAGGTTAAAGAGCTGCTGAATTAAATGTTATCTAAAGTTCATTCCATCTGTATTCCATTCATCAAGCGCCAGCAGTTAAGTATAAGTGTATGATTTAGGGCTCAAGCAATTGGGGTAGGCTATATGTTTAGAAGTGGAAAGGGGGGGAAAGTCATCGTAAACTAAAATGGTCAAAGACAGTGACTGGGTTTGAAAATGTGGCTTGAAGAATGGAAAGAGTTGTCTGGAGAACATCCACGGGCAAGAGACAATGGAGTGGGGCATGAGGTTGGCATGGGTCAGAGCTGTGAAGCTGCCACCAGGGTGTGGAGGGCTCTGATGTCAGGCCAAAAAGATTATTGTGGGAGCTTTAGAAAGCTCTTGAAAATTTTGAGCTTGGGAGTTGCAGAATGCAATAGAGTCCAGAGAAGGTGTATCTAGGAGCAGGTTGTAGGATAGGTTGGTCAGGGCTGACACTCAGTGGAAGGGGATTGGACAGAGGTGGGAGAGAGAAGTAGGAAAAGCCTCAATAAGGTGACATCAGTAAGGGGTATTTTAACACAGACCAGTTGGTTCATCAGCATATATCGATATCATACATTCTGAGACTGAGCAAGTATCTGTTCATGGCAGAAAGAGAAGTTAGGCCATAAATAGGGGATCAGGAACACAGTTCTGAGTTCATGTTAGCTGGTTAGCTCTTTGAAGAATTTTTTTTTGTTGTTGTTAAATCATAGCTGTGTGGGAGGCGCCTGTGCCTCAGTGAGTAGGGCGCCGGCCCCATATACCGAGGGTGGCAGGTTCAAACCCAGCCCCAGCCAAACTGCAACAAAAAATAGCCGGGCATTGTGGCAGGCGCCTGTAGTCCCAGCTAACTTGGGAGGCTGAGGCAGAAGAATCGCCTAAGCCCAGGAGTTGGAGGTTGCTGGAGCGACTCCACTGCACTCTACTGAG
>CAUYQV010046408.1:0-20804 GCA_963574575.1 Galagoides demidoff
CTGTGGTCCCAGTTACTTGGGAGGCGGAGGCAGGAGACTCGCTTGAGCCCAGGAGTTGGAGGTTGCTATGAGCTGTGATGCCATGGCACTCTACCCAGGGGGATAGCTTGAGGCTCCGTCTCAAAAAAAAAAAAAAAAAAGCACAGAATACTATAAAGTATTTGTTTTTTAAAGTTATTGGTGTACCATACCCAGAGTGTTTATGTAACAAAGTAATCAAGATGTCTGATTTTTTTAAATGTACAGTTTTTACTACATATTTTAGTGATGAAATAATCCCAAACGTTAAACCAGAAACACGCCTCTGATCTTAAAAAGGCAAATATCTCACAACTTTCATTCTTTCTATGTCCTTTATAACAAAGGGCTAAGTATTTTTTCTTGAAAAAGGGTCAAATTTTAAAAATGTTTCAGAAATATTTAAAGGATAATACCTTCATGTTAGTTTACAGTAAAATTTGATCAATTCTACAATGTAACTGAATAGTTCCAAACTGCTTCTAGAAAAGACAACACTGATGCTTTAAAACATGGAAAAATTCTTCCCATTTTAATCCTCAAATGTGAAAAAGTCCCATGGTTAAAATATATGGCAAAGAGAAAAATTGTAAAATATATTCAGACTTCTGTTATTTATAGCTAAATACTGGGTGCCTTTTGAAATGATAAAATTTTGAGAGTTCTTCTCTTTACAGTTCTTTGTGTAGAAGCGGGACTTATTTGAAAGGAATAGAAAACTTTGTTAGGCCTTTCTCCGGGAAATTGCTCCACCTAGTGTCAAAAGCTGTACATATGTCACATTCTATATGACTAAATTATAGCTGGTGGACTCATTCTCTTTGTTATTGTTAAATACAACAGACTTTATAGATCACTAGCTGAATACACAGTTTATAAACAGCTGTTTAATCATCTTCTTGTCCTATGACTTGATGAATCATCATGTTATACACATAAGGAGTATACCTAAGATACATTTTTCTTTATAAAGTACTAAAGTTCCTATTTTGGCAAATTTGTTTACAGAATTATGAATCACATTTCTCTGTTAATGGGAAATAATTACAACGTGCCTACTCTCCCAAATGTTTATAACATCTAAATGTTTTTTAAAAATAAATGTTACTGTATACATTTCAGATTTGTAATATGTCATTAGATAGCAACTTTGCCAGGCCTTGTGGCTCACTCCTGTAATCTTAGCACTCTGGGAGGCCATGGTGGATGGATCCCTTGAGCTCAGGCATTAGAGATCAGCCTGAGCAAGAGTGAGACCCTGTATCTACTAATAACAAAAAAATCAGCTGGGCAAGGTGGCACACACCTGTAGTCCCAGCCACTCAGAAAGCTGAGGCAAAAGGATCCCTTGAGCCCAGCAGTTTGAGGTTGCTGAAAGCTATGATGATGGCGCTGCACTCTAGCCCAGGCAGCAGAGCAAGACCCTGTATTCCCCCTGCCAAAAAATGGGCAAAAGATTTGAATAGGTGTTTCACCAAAGAAGATATACAAATGGCTAGTAAGGACGTAAAAAGAAAATCAGCATCATTAGTCATTACATAGGTACTCCAATGGCTATAATAAATAAGACTGAAAAAAATGAATGTTGGCAAAGATGTGGATAAACCAGAAGCCTCATATGTCACTGTGAAAATGTAAAATGATACAGCCACTTTGGAAAACAGCTGACTAGTTTCTTAAAAAGTTAAACATAAACTTAGCCTACAATGCCGCCGATAGTTTAGAAAGCACAGGAGAAAGTTGATTTCAAGCATTATTGAACAATCACCTTTCAGCCCGTGTCATATGTTATCGTACCATTGAAATCTTCCCAGGTTTATTTCTTAACTTTCTATAGCAATTTTATGTATTCAACAGAAATCTTATTGAACATCCACCATGTGCAAAAAACTGTGCTTGACAGTGGGGTGGGAGTAGGATATGAAGATAAACTTAAGACTCTTTGGTTATTGAGAGCTTTACACTCGAGTAAGGAAGTAAATGTACCATGTCAGTCAAGGAAGAAAGAATGGGGGAACACAAAGAAGGAAGGCGAGTAAGCGGAAAGACCAATGTGAACAAAATTTGAATTTACAGCCTTGAAAGAGAATTTCTGACTGGGGTTATTAGGGAATCCTTCGTGGAAGAGGTGGACATTGAAGATAGGTAGGCTACCCCAGGATGACGAACCAGTATGTGCTAATACTTAAAAATAAAAGCTCTGTTTTTATTGCTGACTTATCTATGTATTATCATTTGACTTCACTGAATGACCACAAAAGAGCTGAATGTGTTTAATGCGTTTAATATTATTCTAACAATATTCTCTTAAAACTGCATCTTCATGAATATTTACAGCCGAGCACTGTTACATATATACCAAATGCTCAGCTCTTCATCAGAAGAGAGAAAGAGGCTGTGGTTTTAAGGAACTGCAGGTCAGCTCCTCTTGGCTGCCTTTGCTCACTCAGCCACTTCTGGTATCTGAAGTCCCATTTCTTCCATCTTCAGGACCCTGTGGGAATTCACTTAAAATTTGTGTTCTCTTTTCTCCTTTCTACTTTTCCACTGGCCATAATTCCTCCTCCTCAAAAAACAATACTTCAACAACTCTTCAGTCTTTTGTTAAAAGGTTGATTTGGGTCGACTTTTGACTGAGAGCAGGTGGCTTCCTTGTGTCCCTTGCACACGAGCACCCTGTTGACTTCAACCCTTTCTACTAACTTTTTAATTCCTCAGTCTCCCAGTCTCGACACTCATAGAAATTTCAGAACACCAAAGTTTGCAGATGAGTAGAAGGCTGAAATGAACATCTTTTTTACTGATATATTTGCAGAAGTTTCTTATGAGACACAAACATGGATTTAGTGTCATCACCTTTGAAATTTACAGATATGTAGTCATACTAAATAACCATCCACTGGCTTTTCTTTTTTTGCGTTATTTATCTTAACCTTATCTCTCTTTTTCCTCTCCATTTCACTCTCTTGACCAAAGAAATATCTCATTTTTAGTTCTCTGAAAACTACTTGAATAGGAACATAACCACAATTGCTCCCTACTAGTTATCGCTTTCTTTACAATGAGGAACATGATTGTTTTTCCCGCTGTAAGGCCTAGAAGAGACAATCATGTAGGATGTAGGAGGCAAAGTGTCCAAACGGCCACATGGGGGATGCTTGGTGAGGTTAAGTGTTATCCATTTATTCAGTAAACTGAACGGTGAGGACCACTCTCCTTGGATTTAGGGCTGGTCTTTGGGATTCAGAACATAATGCAATGGCCTTATGTTAGATTTCTGCTTTCTTTAGCTTTTCCTCTGATCTCCCACCATATAGGGAGTAATGCGACTCATTCTGTTTGTACTTAAATACTGGAAGACAAACCCCAGAGTATTTTATTGATTTGTAGTACCCAGGAACTCGGTAAGAATGCAAAACCTTGGTATAACAGCAATTTTCTATGCAAATTTCATTTCCCATAGCAGTCTATCAGCTCAAATTGCTTTTGTAATTCGGATTCAACCATTTTACTGTACAGATGTCCTCGAATTGCCATACAATTATGGCTATTTCAAGATGCTTTTCTTACTAAATACAAGAAAAATGTTAACAATCAAATAAGGTATTTCTTAAACATGACATGAAATCTTGGGAAATAGACAATAAGTAAATGGTCTTACCGTCATCATACTACCTAAAAAGAGCCTCAGAAGACTCACTGTATTCAACAAATCTACACAGACATTTTTTTTCAGCTTCAAAACTCCATGGGTAAGGGTGCCCAGGAGCTCTGTAAGAAGTCTGGTGAGTCAAGAATTCAATGATAACTAACTAACTGATTCAAAAATCTGGCCACGGCTCACTACACCCTTCTTCATAGCACATCTGGTCTGGGTGGACTGTGGCATTAGCTTCCTAAGTAGGGGTCTTGCTTCCGCTTTTGTTTCGTAGCCTAATCCCACACAACAGTCACAGTGATCCTCTTATGATATAAGTCTGATCATGTCACTTCTCTGCTCAAGACTGTCACAGTTCCCCCTTTCACTCAGAATAAAAGACTCCCTTCAATGGCCCACCAGGCCTCCATGATTGGTGCTGCTCCGTGCATCACTGTTCTGATGTCTTCCCACCTAGGCTTTCCATCACTCCCCCATTCTCTCACCTGGCCTCAGAGCTGTTCCCTGCCACAAAGCCTTGCGGTGGCTGGTCCTGAGGCCTGGTGTACCTTCCCCCCAGATGCCCTCACAGCCAACTCCTTTGGCTACTTCCTGTCTTTGCTCAAATATCTATCACCTTCTCCTGAGGCCTGACAGCCCTCTTGAGAATTGCAAACTGCACCTCTCCCCCATCTGCCATATCTCTCTCACATTACTCTGTTTTTTATTGCTTCCATATTATTTATTACCTTCTGGCATAATAATTCTATTTAATACAATATAATTCAATACAATATAATACAATAGATTGTGAATTATTGTTTAGCAATTTATCCCAAACACCTAGAGCAGTGCTTAGCACCCACAAAGCACTAAGCAAATATTTACTGAGTGAATGAAAACAACACCTAACCTCACTGAGTGTCCCCCACATGCCCACCGTGACATTAAACATCCCATATCTCATGTGATTGCCCCTTCTAGGCCTTACAGCATGAGGGACAATCAGTTTTCTCATTTTACAGAAACGGACACATAGAAAATCAACATTAATCCCAAGCCAAGAGCTGAGGCCCTGACATAAAAATGTCCATAAAAATATTTGATTTCTTTGGTAGCATTTTTAAAAAGTATACAGGGGTGGGAGATGGAACAGGTTTTCAGGTCCACACCTGCCCTCCCAGTCCCTGCTGTGTTCAGTGGTCCCTATTTTTTTTTAACACTGGTATCCTCTATCTGAAAGTTAGCATGCTCTTCACAAACTCCAGTTATTAGTTTCAAAAGTAGGTACTATGTGGGCAACATGTTGGGGGAGGGGATCGATGTGCTCTGAGTGCAGGTGAGAAGCAAGATTTGAAGTTAGGGTGCTCCGGGAGAGTCCCTCAAGACACAGTGTTCTCATCCACAAACTGATGTCACTTAGAATCCTTTGGAAATCTCTGTTTGATTCTCAATGCTGGGTTAAAGTGTCTGTTTGGTCCCATGCATGGAGTTCTGGAATACTGCTCAGATTTTCTTTTTTAGAATTTGGGCCCTTCTGATTGTTGTTCCCTGTTCTAAATCTTGGTTATTTGGGTAGTAGTTTCTCTATGAGAATGATACATAAAAGGAAGCATAATGCAAAACTATGTATGGATGCTTCCAGAAAACTCTGGTGGCAGTGTGGTCAAGGGGAGCGGCTGACTTTAGCTGGCATCTGCACCTGTAGGGAGGGACGTCAGGGGTAGGATGCAGGCTCAAATCACTGCTCTGCCACTTCTTACTGTGATGGAGGAAAGCCATCTAATCCTCTTGGTCTCTGGTCTTCTCATTTGTAAAATGAGGACAATAACTTCTGCTCAGAGTTGTAAAGA
Source organism: Galagoides demidoff (assembly GCA_963574575.1). Classification (NCBI taxonomy): domain Eukaryota; kingdom Metazoa; phylum Chordata; class Mammalia; order Primates; family Galagidae; genus Galagoides; species Galagoides demidoff. The sequence continues at coordinate 5,509 of CAUYQV010046408.1, forward strand.
CATGGCACAGAGGATGCAATGTTGAACTACATCATAAGGGCTGGATTTTAATTTGGTAAGGACAAGACAATTAAATGTTTACCATTACCACGGAGGGGTGAAAAATAATTCTAAATCCTCCCATCAGCCAAGAAATCTGCTGTTATTCTCTGGTTTTTGAAAGTTATTCATTCTTACTTATCAAGTATAACAAAATATCCCTTTTATAATTTCCATCATAATGTGCAGTCCAGCTTACTCAAAAGAAGGGAAAGTACCTTTGCTTTTCATAACATCACATTTTCTATAAACACCTGCCTTATTTCATCCCAAGACCTTATTACATTGGCATTAGGAAAGAGGTCACTAAGTCACACACTGGATTATCTTCCAGAGCAGTGGTTCTGACCTATGTTGTGTCCTAGCATTCTCTGAGAATCTGATGAAATCTACAGTCCCTCATTCCAGAAAAATTCTCATCTAGGAATACTTGTTCACATGAGTTCAGATTGTCCAAGACTCTACAGAAACCCTTTCGTGGAAGAAATTAAGAACCCTTGCTCAACATTCACAAGGTGGTCATGAGTACCATTTCTCCTCTAATCTCAATAATATCTGTTGATTATTAACATAAAACAATGACCTTGTCATTCTAAGAGTTTTTGTTTGCCTGAACTACTTCCTCTAGTTTTTTTTTTCTTTTTTTCTTACCATGACTGAGAAAAAAGGCATCTGGAACAATCCTTGCAGAATTTATTTTATAACCCATGGTTTATTACAATTGGTAACTGATCTGTGCTTCAACCATTGTTCTTAAGACTCGCTAAGGTCAGCCAAGCCCTGAGCACATATAAATCTCCACAGTTTCCACTTAACACCGGACATCTAGCTACAAAGCAGAGGCTAAAAATAGACTAAGCCCAGGGCTTACATACACTCCATAAAGGTTTCCAATCTCAAGGGTTTTAATCAACAACACCATTCACAATCCACAGAAAGTTATTTCATTTAGCAGGAAAAAGTTGTTTGATTTTGAGTGAGGTAAAGCACAATATAAAGAAATTATGAAGACTTCAAAGTGTTCCACACAACCATTAATTTTAATACATCTTACATTTAAAAAAAGAATGTTGCTAGGGAGATTGTGAAGTACATGTGGGCAGGGACTATGTATAATAAAATTTTTTGTGTTGTCAGCTCTTGACTTAATGTCAGCACCAAGCCAATGAATAAATATTCACTAAAAATGTACATGGAGAGATGGTCGTTTTGCTAAATGTGAAATATGACTAAAAATAAGACTCATCAAAAAAATTGAAACAGAAAAAAAAAAGACTCCGAAGTGTTCAAAATATTATCTGCACCTGTTAGTTCTATTTTTTTTTTTTAAAAAAGACTAAAATACTTCCAGACCTCCAGGATTGAGTTGGCTTTCTTGTCTTTCACATTGTATTACATTGGTAATATTGGCATTTTCTTCCCCCTCTTATTTCTGGGTCAACATGGTTTTTTGGGTTTTTTTTTTTTTTTTTTTTTTTTAGACAGAGCCTTAAGCTGCCCCAATGGGTAGAGTGCTATGGCATCACAGCTCAGAGCAACCTCCAACTCCTGGGCTCAAGCGAGTCTCCTGCCTCAGCCTCTCGAGTAGCTGGGACCACAGGCGCCTGCCACAACGCCCAGCTGTTTTATGGTTGCAGCCGTCATTGTTGTTTGGTGAGCCTGGGCTGGATTCCAACCCACCACCTTAGGTGTATGTGGCTGGCGCCTTAGCCACTTGAGCCACAGGCACCGAGCCTGCATCAACATGTTTTTACCAAGAAGTTTGAATTGTTCAAACACAGTAAGCCATTAATAAATACCTAGTTACATAAATATACATGTAGTAGGAAGGAATAAGACATGAAGTCAAATACAGAAAAATAATTATAGTTCCATTCCCTCTAGAGAGGTTATCATCTAAGCTGCTAGATAGCTAAAATGGCTAAGTCTTTCACAGATTCTATAGAGCTAATGTTTTCTGAATAAAATATACTCAAAGGTTCAATTGCACTAATATTTGATATCTCAGATTATGGATAAGTAATGAATATGTATGGTTAAAAAAGGATTTGTATAAAATTTAAATAATTTTAATACAAAATTAAAGAATAGAATTGGAGAAGTAAAATCATTTAAAAATACAAATTCACAAAATTCTTTAGATTCTACAGCATTGGGGAAATTAAATAAGCACATAGGCATTAACAGGCATATGATAATAAAGATACCCCTCTTCTATAGACCCAGCACAGACAATCTGGGAATGATATTTAAATTATTGTTTTCTCTCATTTTTATCTCTATTCTCTATTATAAGACAGCTACTTTCCTAAATGAGAGACTTTTTATTTTTTTGATAGAGTCTTGCTCTGTCACCTCAGCTAGCATGCAGGGGTATCAGCCTAGCTCACTGCAGCCTCGAACTCTGAGCTCAAGTGATCCTCCTTCCTTGGCCTCCTGAGTAACTGGGACTACAGGTGTGTGCCGCCATGCCCAGCCTAAAATGAGGCTCTTAAAAGTATCTATGGAATATCTTCCAGGGGAACAAAATGATGCTGTCACATACACACAACAATAATTCCTTCCAACTTTTCTTTGAAGCAAGTGCTAAAAGAAACAGATTCACCTCAATGACAGTATTTTCATATTTACAGCCAACATAAAATCCTTATGAATATCCCATGGTAAAATATAACCTATGAAACTGAAATTGCAAAACAATCCTGTTCCTCTTAAAATGGAATTTCAGAACATTGCCATCATACGTTCCAGGCAAACCCCAGCAAACTCTGGCCATGTTACTGAATCTAGCAGAAGCTGCCAGTAGGTCACTGCCACCGACAAAATGATGGTACTGCTCAAACCCAACAGGGATTTAGGAATTTTGCCCTTAGAAACCTTCCTCTCTTCTATTCAGACAAACCACTGTATTATTTTCCTCAATAACTTTTTAGATTTCCAGAAATAAGCACCTTTTCCAGTTGCCCTACCAGATATTTTGGGGACTCAAACTTTGTGAGACTGGAAATTCTATTACATTCATAGCCAAAATGCAACCTATTCCAGTTGCTTTGGAGAAGAGGATTAGAAGCAGCAGGTGGTTATTTACCACTCAGCCCAGAAATGTCCACATTCTGAAAATCAGCAATTCCTTCTGTGGACTATAGATAGATTTTGCACAAAAGTCACACATATCTTGCAAGTGTTTTTTAATCTCTATGAAATATTTCATTCTGAATATTGAGAAAATAAAAATTGTCTTGGTCTGGGAAAGACACTACCCACCCACCATTTCATTATGCATCTTCATAGCAAAGCCAGCGGCCAAGCTAACAGGAAACATTTCTCCTGGGTACATTGCTTCTCTAAAGTGTCATGGTAGCCTCCCTCTTTGAGTAACTACAGACTCACTGAGAAAATTTCTTCTCTCATATCAAAGACTATCAGTAAGTCTGCTGTTTAAAATTTTATCAGTAAGCACGAAACAACTCACTCTTGCCGGGAGGATCTCAGTTGCTTGTTGACACAGAAAAGCAGCCCTGATTCCCATCTCAGATGAGGGGGGCAAATAAGAGAGACATCTGGATACAACCAGCCACATTCATCTTAACTTTGTTGTTTCTGCAGAAATAGTAGCCTGTGTTCACTTTGCAGACCAGAACTGCATCTAAATTCTATGCTGTCTAGAATCCTAAAACAACTCTCTCTTTTCCTAGAGTTTAGCGTATGGTCTCCCACATTGCATTGGGCCAATAAATCTAAACTTGTTGGAAGGCAGGTTCGTTCCAGTTATAGGCTGACTGAGATAGGGCCATGTTTTTATAAAATGCTCCAGCTAAAGTAAATGCCTGCTGCTTAAATAATAGCTCAGAATTTTAAGTATGGCTTTCAGATATTAAAAGAATAGAAGATCTCTCTGCTGTAGTTTAGTCCTCTGCGACCTACAGATTGTAAATTTTATACTGGCTCTCATCTAGGCAGAAACATTCTGTGAGCCAGAAAAACTGCGGTGAGTATTGATATTTTCTGGCCCTGCCCCTTCTAAAGTAACCTGTGGCAAAACTTCCCTGCTTCTAGAAATAGCATCATTGGCAACTCCGGCAAGAATCACTAGTGTGATTATGAAGCTTGTTGTGAATCTCAAAGAGACGATAAAGGAAAATAGGCAGACACAGGTGCCAGGATTCCCCAAACCTGTCGGCCTTCACACCTGGTTAAAAGTAGGACTGTCATGTTTAAGAAGTGATTTGGGAAGGGTATTTGGAGTACATGGCTCTTCCCTAAAGCGGGAAGACTCTTTGGACTTACCCACGGGAGTAGCCATAGTCATAGGCTGAGGCCGTCTTGACTTCAGAGGCCCGGGAGGACTGTGTGGCCCCAAGACTGTAGGCCTGGGAGGCCTGCTGCTGGTGGGAGGAGGCGGCTGCCTGGCTGAAGGCCTCTGATTCCTGGCGGTGTGCGGCCGAGGAGCGGGTGCTGTAGGCAGTGGAGCCATGGGTATAGATGGCAGAACGCTTCTTCTCCTGCTGGTAATGGCTCACGGTGGTACGGAGATCCTTGTTGCGGTAGCTGAGGTCATAGTGCTGGTGAGACCTCTGATAAAAAGGCAAAGCCATCATGTGTCCCCTGGAGGAATTAGGCAACCTGCAAGAAAACAGTTTCTGAGTGAGCTCTGAAAGAACAAAGTCATCTAAACTGACGTAGACAAAGGAATACCCTCATCTTTTCTAACAAGTAAATGGAAACCATGTGAAGTTCAGCTTAACTGGTTTTTAAAAAACCTGCCAACTTTGTAGCTCCGATTTGTCCCCTCCTGTCACCACGCCTTCTTTTCTATGTATATCTGGGAGGTCTTTAGAAAGTTTTTCCACCTCGGCAGTTGTGCTTTCTTCTACAGGCCCTTGATGATACATGTTCCTAATTTTCTGGTGTTTCATTCTGATGGGGGCTTCATTTGGGAGAATACGCAATGATGGAGCCTGATGTGGTGCTCCTTTGCAAATAATTAGTGAGCAGCACCTTCTATAAGCCTAGGACTATTCCAGCACAGGAAATATAGAAGAAAACAAAACAAAGTCCCCATTCTGATTGCTTTGTACGGAGCCATTCGACTGCAGGAGATGGACAGTAAAGAAAATAAAGTACGAGGTATATTAGAATGTGCTAAGTGCTATAATGTAAAATAAACCAGGGAAGAGTGAAGGATGCCATTCTAAACAGCCTCATTAGGGATAGTGTCCCTGGAGTGTGACACCTGTGCATGGCAGTATCTGGAGGAAGAGTGTTACCGATAGAATCGCAAATTGGCCAGCGAGGCTGTGGGGGTGTGAGGCAGGGAGGGTTAAGTATAGGAGATGATGTCAGAGGGGTGAAGGGTGTGTTTAGGGGAAAGGCAGGCAGAGCACGGTCCTATAGGTGATGGTAAGGACCAGGTTTTATTCTGGAAGGGCTGAGAAGCCATTGGAAGATGCTGAGCTGAGAATCACTGTTGCTGATGCCTGAAGAATAGATTGTTTGGGACAACAGTGAGACCAAATAGAAGGCTATTATGGTTGGCTCGGCACCTGTGGCTCAAGCAGCTGAGGCACCAGCCACATACACCTGAGCTGGCGGGTTCAAATCCAACCCAGGCCCACCAAACAATGATGGCTGCAACCAAAAAATAGGTGGGTGTTGTGGTGGGTGCCTGTATTCCCAGCTACTCGGAGTCTGAGGCAAAAGAATTGCCTAAGCCCTAGACTTGGAGGTTGCTGTGAGCTATGATGCCATGGCACTCTACCAAGGGCAACAGCTTGAGGCTCTGTCTCAAAAAAAGAACGTTATTATGGGCTGAGTTGTGTCCCCCTAAATTCATATGCTGAAGTCCTCATGTCCAGTACCTTTGAATATAGCCATGGAAACAGGGTCTTTAAAGGGAAAAATTCAGTAAAATTAGGTCATTAGCATGAGCCCTAATCCTAGATGACTGGTGTCCCCATAACGAGAGGAAATTGAGACATAGATACATACATAACAAAGGGGGGGACATTTGTTGTCACAGAAAGAAGATGGCCAGCCGTCTGCGAGCCAAGCAGAGGCCAACCCCACTAATAACTTGATCTTGGATTTCTAGCCTCCAGAATTGTAAGGAAATAAGCTTCTGTAACACTTTGTTATGGCAGCCCCAGGAAACAAACATAAAGACCACTTCAGTGGTCCAGGCCTGAGACAACAGCAGCAGTAACATGGGAAGTGTGAGAAATAGCTGGTCAGACTCTGCACAGGCTTTGAAAGTAGAACCAACAGTATTTGCTAAAAAGGTCTGAATTAGGGTATGAAAAAAAAAAAGAGAGATGACTGCAAGATCTTTGCCCAAGCAATTGGAAGAAGGAAGTTGCTATTAACTGAGATGGGGAGGAACATGAGAAAACATGGGTTTAGGATGCGAGAACGGGAGATGGGGTTGAGGTGCTCTGTGTCTGAGATGCCGGCTGGACCTCAGGGGAGATGCTGAGTGGGAGGCTGGCTCGGTGGCTCTGGAGTGCAGGTCCGGTGTGGAGAACTATCTACATTTGGCACTCAACGGCACCGGGGTCAAGGGGAGGGCGAGGGGGATTGAAAGCCAAAGAGACAGATGAAAACCATTACCAATGGAAAAGAAAGTCCTAGAACTGAACTCTGGAGGATGCTAATGTTACACACAAGCTGTCACAAATCTCACAAACACTTCAAAGAGTGCTGTCTTAAACCAGAAAAAAAAAAAATGTATTCTATTAAGAATATGAAGGCTTGGCTGAGCGCAGTGGCTCACACCTGTAATCCTAGCGCTCTGGCAGGCCCAGGAGGGAGGAGTGCTTGAGGTCAGAAGATTGAGGCCAGCCTGAGTAAAAAAAAAACCCTGTCTCTACTAAAAAAAATAAGCCAGGCATTATGGTGGGCACCTGTAGTCCCAGCTAGTAGGGAGGCTGAGGCTGGAAGATTGTTTCAACTCAGGAGTTTGAGGTTGCTATGAGTGAGGCTGATGCCAGGGCACTCTAACCTGGGCAACAGAGTGAGACTCTGTTGTAAAAAAAAAATATGGAGGCTTTTTATCTTTCTACATAAAGAAGTCAGACAGTCACCAGTGTGGCAGTCGGCATTGTGAACTTGAGCTAACAGTTCTATTCTAAGTCAAAGATACGATTGCTTAGCCTAGGGAGGGGAGATGTCACATTGCCTTAGCTATAATCTGTTCACTGATGGGAAGTCTATCAGACACAGTGACAACCTTAATTTGCATAATACTTTTATGAAAAGTTTTTCAATTTTTTAATGCTTTTATGCATGTTTTGAAATGTGATTTTTTGATTTTACAAGTAGAATTAGTTTTGAAGTAATCTGTTTTTTGGAAACATTGTTTTTTTAAAAAATTCTAAATGAAGAGTGAATCCTAAACTCAACATAGTTTCTGCTAAGTTTAAAACTACTTTTTACTTAAACCATTTTGTTATTTGTTATTGACTCATTCATTTATTTTTACTTTTTACTGAAATTATTTTGAAAGTCAGCACGTATTCCCCAGAGAAGAAATCCTGCAAACTTCACTCCAGAAATATTTATCTTAGGACTCATGGAAGATATCAGTCTACATGGCATTTCCTAAGGGAAAAAAATAGCTACTAGCAAGCAACTTTGCTTCAACCCTTAAATAGACTGCTATTTTCTGTTATAAAATATACAAAATAATTATTAGCTGAATTGTGACAAAAGGGTTAGACTATGATAATACAGAATTATGATAGGCAGTTATAAAAATATTAGGTAACTTTCTATAATGATATATACTACACTGTAACATGGCAAATGTTATTTGAATGATTTCCAAATAAATAATAAAAAACCTTCCTATATATTACTACCCAGATGATTTGAAATGGTATTATTTTCACAAAATAAAGTCTTTCAATGTCTTGCCCTAGTACTGTTTACGACTCTCTTTATTTCTAATTCCCTCAAATATATTTATTTTTAATAATACTTAATAGTCCACTCACATACACAGTCTTTTACAAATATACAGGATTTGACTTCAAGTTAATAGAGCTGATTGTCACAGCTCTGACCTCTGGAATGAAGGTATAACCACTTCCTCTTCATCAAGTAAGCAAGGATTATCCCCAAAATGTGAGAGTGGAGTATGCTGGCGGTGGGTAGTGGGGGGCAGGGTTTGGTGTCCCCTGTTTCTTTAAGACCTAAATTTTCTTTCTGAAAATAATTTGGGACTTTGGGAAAAAAAACACAAACTCTATAGCTATAATTCTGATATGATACTTTTGTTACAGGCATGAAAGGCCAAAAGCTGATGAAAATTATTCCCAGAAGGGTCATTATATGAGCCCTTATGTTGCCTCTGAAATACCAATCATTTTTAGGCTGGAAATATCATTATCTACTTATTTCTTTATCGACATTGCATCAGAAGAGCAAAATCACTGAATTATCAACTAGTGACTTCAGAGTTAATTTGCCTCCTTTTGGTCTCATTTGTAACAAGGCAGCATCGTATGGAGTAATGAAAACAGGCTCTCATGTCCCTCCGCCATTTCAGATTTCAATCAAACCACACTTGGGAAGAGGACCTTGTTCACACTGTGGTTCAATCTGAGGCAAATATGACCGCTTTCTAGCTCCAGACCAGCCGTGTAATTTAATAAGAATACAGTGATCTGAGAGAATAGCTGTGCCAGCCCAGACTGTTCGACTGTTCTGGTTTCCTTTCCTGGAGCTTCACTTTCCTATTTCACTGCTATTCTGACATCTCTTTGAGAAAACCGCTGAGCCCAGAGGCTAGAAAGAGACCAGTTACCCTGCGGTGGTGTTGAGCACACCAACTATCAGCTGCAGGCTCTGCCTCAGAGTCATACTTACCAGTTTCCAAAGGCAGAACGGTGGTGGAAGTCTCCTGATGCTGGTGCAGAGATGGATCAGAGAATGAAAACTGCACGTAGGTTGAATCCAAGAAGAAGTTAAGAGGCAGGGCGAAAGCCAGGACCCTGGGGGCCAGTGCAAAAATAATGCATGTGGTCAGGCAGCAGAATGTCAGGCCCCACAGCCGGCCTTTTATGGCCAAGAAGGCAGATAAATATAGCAGCAAGTGGGGAGGGTAGTCCCAAACCAGGAGAAGGAGAGAGGCACAGGCAGGTAGCAGCTTCATAATGTAATTACCTTAATGACAGTCAATAGGTCAGGCCTGATTATACCAAACATAGCTTTTTTTTTTTTGGCTATTAGAGCTATTTTCAGAATCATTTTATCACTAGATATTTTAAAGTGTAATGGAAAGAGTGGTTTGGGTTGACAGCTAAAAATAGTTGTAGTAATCTGATTCTCAAAATGGACTTCATGGAATTTTAATGCCAAGATATGGTTCTGGGTGTGCTGTTAAGAACAGATGTACAGTGCATTTAAAAGATACAAAGTGAAAAAAGAACTTGAGGTTAACTAGAGGCAAGACAAGTAAACGATAGAGATTAAGGGAGCAAATCTAATGAATCACTTATTGCCCACCTATTATGCAAAGAACCTTGATAGGTACAGGAGGCCAAAATGACTGACGTAGGCCCTGGGATCGAGGATTTCCAATTTCTAAGGATATTTCTCCAATGCAGATGCTTTCCATAGAAGGAAAAGCTTAAATAAATGGTTCAGCGAGCTCTTCTGAAGACTGTAAATTTGTAGTATTCTTCTTCTCTCTCAATTGCCTACTATAAACTACACACAGATGTGTGTTTTCTTTCTGATGGGGCAGGCACTTGGCATCTGATCCTGTTGTTCACCGAACGCCTTTGAAGAGTCATTTCACCTCTCTGCAGCTCCATTTTCTCACGTATGAAATAAAGGGTTTGAGCTAGATGGTCTCTAACCTGGCTCGCAGCTCTGGTGACCTATGCTATCAATCCAAAAAGTGATTGCTCTATTCCTGCCTTGCTCATAAGCTGATTAGCAACATTCTCTGCAGAGCAATTTGGAGGGAGAGTAAAATAAATCCTCCTTGATCCAAAAAGTCCGCTTCTGCCTGCTAGCTCCTATCTGGAACACTCCTTCCTGAGAGTGCCATTTTATGATTTTAATCTCTACTATACCGAAAACTACCCAGAAAGGTGTTTCATTTTTTTTCAAATCTGTGTGTGTAATGAGTAGGAGACAGAGCTGGGGGTGGGAGGCAATGTTGGAAATGGCTAGAGGACAGGAGCCTGGACTCTTTATCAGAAGCCAAATTTCAAGTAGTTATTGAAAGAAATAGATCTAAACTAGATGAACTAGATTTAAATCTACAATTAGATCTAGTTCAAATGCTGCTTATATCTGGGCATCGGCAAAAATTAAGCTAATTCAGTCAGTGTCTTGTGTCAGAAGCCACAGGCTGCTGGGGACCCCCCTGAGCCTTCTCCCTACTGTTGGGGGGGAGGGGAAGAATTGCTGGTCTGGTCCTGCCAGAGACAAGCCAGCCATGGGGCAGCACTGGCAGATGAGTGATGGGACTGCACCAAGCCCTGCTTAGATCCTCACCTACCGCCTTGACCCCCAGACTAGATTCCAGACCACCCGGAAGCACAAACATAATTCTGCAGTAGCCTTGGTTTTCTATGGACTGCTACACGCATGGCTACAGAAATGGAATTACTTTCTACTCTTTGCTAATGGCCCATCTTTCTCTTTTCTCAATTCCCTCCTGCACCACAAGAATTTTCACTTAGTCTGTCCAAACCCTCTTCCTCTGTTTGCAGGCAGAGGGAAGCCCTGTGGTTGTTAGGTGCACTCAACCTAGTACTGTTAGCTAACCGGGCAGAGGCTGATAAAACACTTCCCTGCGAGTGAAAGGAGAGGGGGATACAAGCGGCCCTTATTGACGCTCTCACTGACACACTGAGGAGTCCTCTTGGCCTCCCCACGGCCCCAGACCCCAGACCCCAGACCCAAGGCTTAGCGTCCCTCTTCCTAGACTACACTTCTGGGGATGAAGAAGGGCAGAACTCAGTAGGAGTGGGCCGTGCCCTAGATGTCAAGCACGTGCCAAGTCCCAGCTGAGCCTTCACCAGCACTTTTAATAAGTCCCAAGGTAATGAACAGTGGTTACAAGGGGATAGGGGAGGGGGAACAAAAGAATGTTTAATGGTAGTTTCAACATGGGATGGTGGAAAAGTTCTGGAAATGAGTAACAGTGATCGATGATTGCACAACCATGTAAATGTACTCACTGCCACTGAACTATATACAAAGAAGTGTTAAAACTGTAAATTTATTTTATGTAAATTGCATGTTATATATACTATATTTTACCACAATTAAAACAAGAACTGACACGTGAGAGGTCTTGCCCGACTTGCAAGCTAGTAAGTGAGTCTGCTATAGTTTCATGGATGCTGCCAGAAAAAATGGTAAGACAGAGTCAAAGAGCCATCAAAGTAGCCACAGCATCAGCACATTCTTCACTTGGGATGCCAACCCCCAGGTTCCACAGGACAACATGAAGAGGACCAGGTGACACCTGTATTGTGTGAATGGATTGCACTACAGGAAAGGAAGCTTGACCTTAGGGTACCCAAGTACTTTGTAATTAGCATTAAGCATACCTGCTCTTTGCTGCTGCGGGAGCTGATCTCCTTCCTTACTCTGCTGGGTAGCATGTCTGTATTTTGCTCTGGCTAAAGGCACTTTCTCTGTCTTCAAAGGCTGTTCACTGTACAAACAACCGTGAAAAAATAGCCTGGAACAAAGCAGAGCCAGAGCCTTTCTGCAACATGTTTCTCAGAAACATGAGAGACCCGTGGAGAATTGTCTCCCAACAATGAACACATGTTAGTTTTGCAAAACAATTACGTTTTTTCCTTTTTAAAAGTGAGAACCAGGCTAATGGTTCTCTGCCAGTCAGCAGATCTGACTCCAGTTTCAATTTGAGTTTCCTTTTAACAGTTTATAGTAGTATAACTGAAACACCATAAAATTAATCCATTTTAAGATTAAAGTTCAGAGAGTTTTAGTAAGTGTAGACAATTGTGCAATATCACCAAAATCCAGGGTTTTAAAAAGTATTTATTTCTGAAATTTATACTAAGCTTCATATCTCATTATTTATAGTCAGCCAGGTATTTTTGTTTTTTAATTTATTTTATTTATTTATTTACAGTGTCATAGCATCATCATAGCTTGCAGCAACCTCAAACTCTTGGACTCAAGCGATCCTCTTGCCTCAGTTCTTCTATTTTTAGTAGAGACAGGGTCCCGCTCTTGCTCAGGCTGGTCTCAAACTTCTGAGCTCAAGCAATCCTCCTACCATGGCCTCCCAGAGTGAGCCAGTGCACCCACCCGACCCCACATTTGAGACAGATTTATGTCTGTTTCTTTCTTCTTTTTTTTTCATACCTAGAGTTGCCTATCTTCCCCCAGTCCACACTGAAGCAGAAACCAAGATGCAAAAACCCAACCAAACCAACTTCCAGACTTGGCAGTTTCAGAAATCAGCTTGCAGAGCTAGCTTTATCTATTCTGCTCATTAGATAAGACTGGGCCTAAAAAGAGGAGGGAAAAGGCAGAGAAGCCACTGGAACAGGAGAGCAAGGATCCAAGGATGGGTGACCCTCACCCTGGAAAGAAAAGGACCTTTCATGAAAGAACAAGGGTGCAGAGAGAAAGGAGGATAATTTATCCTTAAAATGGACTCTGAACCTTAAGCATAATGACGCTAAATGAAATAAACCAGACGCAAAGGACAAATGCTGTATGATTCCACTTAGATGCAGTACCTAGAACAGTCAAGGTCACAGAAACAGAAAGCCGAATGGCGGTTTCCAGGGGCTGTAGGGGGGGAGGGGAGGGAAGGAGAATTAGGTGTTAGTGTTTGATGGGTATGAAGTTTCAGTTGGGGGTAATGAAAAGTTCTGAGAATAGTTAGTGGTGATGGTTGCACAACAACGTGAGTGTACTTAATGCCAGAGAACTGTTAAAAACAGTTTAAATAGGGCCAACTGTGGTGGCACATGCCTGTAATCCCAGTACTCCGAAAGGCTGAGGTGGGTGGATTACCTGAGCTCAGGAGTTCAAGATCAACCTGAGCAAGAGAAAGACTCCCCCCCATCTCTAAAAATATCTCAGTGTGGTGGAGGCTGCATGTAGTCCCAGCTACTTGGGAGGCTGAGACAAAAGGATCACTTGAGCCCAGGAGTTTGAAGTTGCTATGAGCTATGATGCCATAGCACTCTACCAAGAGCAACAAAGTGAGACTGTATCTCAAAAAAAAAAAAAAATGGTTAAAATGGTAAATTTTGTGTTATATACATTTCACCACAATAAAATAAAAAAAAGGGACCAGGGACTCTTATTGATGACCATTTATAGCTCCTATATATTGATAACTCCACCCTCCACAGCAGAGATGGGAGACTTAGCTAGGAAAGCATGAGAGAAGAGTGTAGCACCTCCCCAGGGCTCTCCAGGAGGGGCAGCAACGTATGCACCAGTGTCACATGTGGTTCTCATCAATGTTCTTCCCTCTCCAGGGCTGCCCTTTCAATGACAATGAGTGAATGCACTGTATGACTCTGCCATTATTTGTGTCTTAGTCTCTAAATGTTGAGCATATGGGTATTTCCCATCATTCACCAAGACTAGAGGTTGGAAGCAGGCTTTGCGGATGTCTTCATTTTCAACCCAACTCTTTTGTTACCTCTGGGTGTGCCCCACTGAGCCCCCTTGTAGCCTCTCTGGCTTTTGTTTCTTCATAGCTCCCCTAATAGAGTGCAATCAGAAGAGTTATTCTCCTTCCTGGTTACACATTAGGATCAGATGAGGAGCTTTACACAGTACACAGGCTTGGGCCATATTCCAGGACAATTAACTCAGAAGCTCTGGCATGGGACATGAACAAGAGTGTTTCCTAAAAGCTCCCACGTGATTTTAACATGCAACCCAAGAGAAAAAATAATCTCTTAAGTCTCGTGTAGTTTTAAATGATGAAAGTCTCTTGATTAAAAAGAAAGCTATAAATATTTTGTACAAATAGAAGTATTCCTTTTGAATTACCTTCTTGGGAAGTATTTTTCCAGAAGGTTCTGTGAATTGAAGGGTATGTTTTATGAGATTGCTATCTGGAATAATTAAGCTAACCTATAATCCCACAACCAAGTACAAAAGTATTCTTTCTCCATTGCTCCATCAAGTTTGACAGAGATATCTCACATTCGTTAAACTTGCTAAAACAAATTTGTATTTTTAAATGTATTTTAAAAATTCTCTATGAGGCTGGACATTTCCTTAAACGTTAGACCACTATTTGGCTTCCTTCTGTGTGAGCTATCCTTTGACTTTTGCCATGGAGATTAATTATTTTTCCTGAAATCATTAGTAATCCATCAATGCAATAATAAAATAGCTACCCTTAACTACCTACTCTGTAAGGTATACAGTGCTTCATAGATCTTATTTTATTTTTTTACCCAAACTGTCCAAGTCAGTTATTATCCTCAAGTTATAAATGAGAAAACTAAGGTTCAGAGAGGTGAGGCAAGTTACCCAAAGTCATACAGTCAGCAAACAATAGAACAGGGGATTTGAATCCAGTTCCAAATGACTCTAAAGCTCCATTCTCTTTTCTAGACAGGTAAGTAAGTACTCAATCCCTGCCCTACTCACATGCCTTCCTGGGGAAAGCTGTTCTGCTCAGAGTACTTGCTGATGTCTAGAACCATGTGACTCCTGTTTCCTGACCACAGGTGAGGGTCGTTTTAGATCCAAAGGTAGCTGGTGTATATCCTAGCCAGCAACCTACAGTGAACAGCCTGGGCAAAAAGGCGAACACAGGCAATCATTTTCCTCCCTTGAGAATTTGAATTTGCAAATACTGAGTGTGAACACACTTAATAGAAAGAGCAAAAGTCAAAAGGGCTCAATCAAGGGAAAGCCATGAGTATAATGAGTATCTTTAGAATCGGATAACCCATGGCAGGCTGAAGTTATGAGGGAACCGCAAATTAAGTTTAGCAGAGAAGGACAGTCAGTAGAGGATAAGCAGGATAAACGTCCTTAGAGAAGCAGAGGTGCGATCTGAAAGCAACCATTTGGCCCACAAAGAAATACTGAAGAGCCAGCCGACCACTGTTTTCAGCAGCTATCCATGTTAGGTACAGTTATATATATTGCTAAAATATGTATCCTTTTTGTTTTTTAGCTAATGGGACTGTGTCTCTGTTCCTTGCGATCGAGCAAGCCAAAATAAAATATTGCTTCTGTTAAACTCTTTACATTCTGGCTGTTAAGCTTTTATT
>CAUYQV010046410.1:0-35432 GCA_963574575.1 Galagoides demidoff
GTGGTCCCAGCTACTTGGGAGGCGGAGGCAGGAGACTCACTTGAGCCCAGGAGTTGGAGGTTGCTATGAGCTGTGATGCCATGGCACTCTACCCAGGGGGATAGCTTGAGGCTCCGTCTCAAAAAAAAAAAAAAAAGAAAGAAACCCCATGAAGAATGAACAATAAAAAGAATGGATGAATAAAAAATATTCCTCTGGTTTTCATTTCATAGCCTAAAGGTTGTGTCCCCTAAGCAGCCTGTACAGAGGGATTTGGATCGAGTTTTCAATCCCAATGGCTTAGTAGGGATCATTTCAAATGTGTCCACCTCTTGGAAGAAAGGCCATTGGGCCTAGGGTGAGCAGGGATCTGAGGGAAGGTATAAGGGCATCTTGTCTGATTAGCTGAGCCTTATCTACAGAGCGGCCAGAACAGCCTAATGCAATGAGCCAGCTTTGCAAGGCACTGAACCATCCTGACTTCTCGCTGACAGAGGCAGAGCTGAGGTCCTGGCTGCTCCTTATCGCATGACAGGAACACTTGATGAAGCCAGGGAAATTGGATTTGAGTGATTCTCGTCCTCCTCTCTCGCTGCCCCCAACCTAGAGTGTTTCCATCCTCCAGCAAGCTTAAAGGGACAGCCCCAGTTGGAGGTGAAGCCCAGAGAGGAGGTAGAGAGCTAGGGCCTCCCAGGGTCCTACCTGGTAGGATAGTGGAGGGGCTGGAAATGGAAATTAGCACTTTCTGCTGCATTAATTTTTGAGTCATCTTAAAACTTTTCCTAAGGCTGGGCACAGGGGCTCACTCCTGTAAACCTGGCACTCTGGGAGGCCGAGGTGGACAGATTGTTTGAGGTCAAGAGATCAAGACCAGGATGAACAAGAGCAACTACCCCATTTCTACTAAAAAAATAGAAAAACTGGCTGGGCATTGTGGTCAGCTCCTATAGTCCCAGCTACTAGGGAGGATGAAGCAAGAGGATCACTTGAGTTTGAGGTTGCTGTGAGGCACTCTACACAGGGTGACAGAGTGAGACTGTCTCAGGGGGGTGGGGGGAAAGAGCTTTTCTGAGAAATCACTTTACCCCTAAAGGCACAGCTGATCTGTCCATAGGTCGTGGGTGTTTATTGTTCTAAGAAATGATCCAGCAGGTAGAGGCATTGTTCTTTCTACATGAATAAAACTAATTTAGCCACAAGAATAATAATAATAACAATAATAATAGCTAGCCATAATTTATCAGACATCATGCTGTTGATTTTCATTAATTTCGTATAACCACCCCATTAGGTATTTCCTATTATTGTCTTCAGTTTGCATGTGAAAAGCCTGAAGCCTGGACCCCAGATATCTGATGTCACATTTAGGACTCTTAAACACTGGGCTCTCCCACCTCCCTGGAGGGTTAAGTGAGCAGAACTGGGATTTGAGCCCAGGACTTCCTACTCTTTAGTGCTGTGCCATTTTGACTAATGGTGATTAAGTATTCCTTATTCCACCCCAACAGTCTTATACTCTAGTGTGATAGCCTACACTTCCCCAGAGTCACACTGCTAACAGGTAGTAGAATTGGAACTTGAAATCACCCCTCCCTCCCTTCACACCATTGAAGCGATATTTAACTGCTCATAACCTTCTCAACCTTAAAAGCAAATTCACACTCTTTCTTAGAACCTACAAGACTGGCCCTCGCTGACTTCTGCATCAATAACGTACTTCTTTATTCTCTTTCTGTCAACTTGAACTTCGTGTGGATTCTCCTACCACAGGGCCTTTGTACCTTCTGTTCCTTCTTTCTAAACATCCTTATAAAGCCCTCTGACCTTGTGGCCTGATTAACTTCTACTTCTCTTTAAGCTCTCAGCATAATTGTCACTTCCACAGACAACTCTTTATCTTCTTCTTGGGGTACCCACCCATCCACTTGTGATTCTACATTAACAGTGTCATTATTTAATTAGGTAATTGTTTAAGTTCCTGTTCACCCGATTTCCATCTGTGTGGCCATGAGCAATTTCTCCTTGCTCTGTGGGCATCACTCTTCCAATCTGTGAAATAGTCTACAAGGCCCACCCGAGCTTATCCGAGATCAGCTCCTGTGACTCCAAGCGGGTCTTGCAAACACAATCTGGTCTTCTGTGAGAATCCTCCTCCTGGAGAGATTTCCACTTAGTCCTGCCATATCGCAGGTTCTAAAATCCTTTCGCCACCCTCTGCGATAGAAGGCGAGGAGCCTGGCTTTCTCCTATAAGAGGTGAATTGAATTCTGAACGCGGATGACACTTCTGAGGCTGGTGTCAACAAGAAATGAACACAGACATTTGCTCCTTCTACAGACAGTTCCTGGAGACCCTTCTCTGTCCTGTCACTCTCCTGGGTGCTGGAGGACAGAGGTAAACTGGATCGTCTTCCTGCCTTTGATGAGCGCGCACGCGGTTGAATGGGAAAACAGATGCAGGAATATAAACAACAGTCAGGTAGAAAAAAGCAAAACAGCAAGGTTCCCCGTTTATAAAGGGCCTGTCGTGTCGGGCCAGTGCCAAGCCCTTTATAAATGCCACTTGCCATCCCTTTTCAACCCCAATGAAAGCCCTCTACAGTATTGTGTGTGTTTGTGTATATACACATGCAGCATCTGAAGCTTAAAGGAGTGAAGTGAGTGGTCTGCATGAAGAACAGTGGACTTTTCTGTTTCTTTGCCCAAACCATCCCCCAGAAAGTTCTAGAAACTTCTAGATGCACGTCCCAGTTATGTCCCTAATTATCACATCACTTCTTTAAGCCTCAGTTCCCTTAGCTGGCAGAGTAGGGATAGCAACACCTTCCTCACAGGGTGGTTGTAATGGTCAAATAAATGCTGTGAATATTCCCAGCTCCTCAAAATAGAAGATGCTTGAGACATACAAGGTTTCCTCGATCCTGGCAAACATTAGAAGAAAAGAAGATAGGAAAGGGAGATCCCCACTGTGAAGACATAAGACTGGCTGAGTCGGAGCCCTTTGTACCCTTTTAAATATATAGATTATATATAATTATATATATATAAATAATGTATTTTTTAAAGTTATAAATTATATATAATATATGTATACATATGTATACCAAATCTGTTTCATATGTGGATACTTTGAAAGAATTAAGACTAAATTGAATTTTCCAAGTATAATCTTCAGGCCAACTTGTGGCTCCTCGTCATCCCCATTAGAAGTAGTGCCCAGGAGTTGGGAATGCAGACTTCATGGTCAGCCTGAGTTTGAATCCTAGCCCTGTTGATTATGAGCTGTGTGACCCTGGGAACGTTCCTTCATTTCTCTGGGACTCAGTTCCCTCATTTGTAATGTGGGATGATAATAGAACCCATTTGAAAACACGATTGTGCATTTTAACTCAGAGAATGCCTGTGGAACACTTAGCATCGTGGTTGGTACATGGAACATCTCTGTAAATGTTGACAGTAACAATCATGTCATCATTGTCTTTGTAATGAAGGCCCCAGGATACCAAAGGTGGGAAACTGAGAGTTCGGAGAATACTCAGCATTCGCAAAGCAAAGCTGGTGCAATCTGGGTTTGATAATTCACAGCTCACTACATTTGACCCGTCTTTTCTGTTTTTAGTAAAAATGTATTCAATATGCGGATTAATTACTATTGAAGTGGCCTTGTTATTAAGCATTGAGGGATCAATGGCAGACCCAGTGGGTTGTCATCGCTGACTAAAATATCTTGAAAGGGGGAAAATGCTGAATTAATGCACCATCCTGGATCCAATTGAACAATCCCTAATAACACTGGCTGCTGTTGACAATTAATTCAAGGAGGCTGTCAATCATGAGGGAGCGGAGGGAAGTGATGAGAAATTAAACTTATCCTGGCTTTCCCAGAGGTTTCTAAGTGGGTAGTGGTACTGCAACCAAGGAGGAGTTGGGGAGATTTGAAGCCAACTGTTTACCCCCAAGAAGAGGTCATTCTGTGGGGCAGAAGGAGAACTAGACCAGGGATCTGAATGCAGGCCCTGGCCTGGCATCTGTTCTCAACGACCAGGTGTGGTAGTGGAGGGAGAAGAGACACATGACAGATCAGAGAAGTGGGCAGGGGCCAGGCGCAGTGGCTCACGCCTGTCATCTTAGCACTGTGGAAGGCTGAGGCAAGAGGATTGCCTGACCTCACAGGTTTGAAACCAGCCTGAGCAAGAGCAAGACCCTGTCTCCAAAAATAGCCAGGCATTGTGGTGGGCACTGTAGTCCCAGCTACTTGGGAGGCTGAGAAAAGAGAATAGCTTGAGCCCAACAGTTTGAGGTTACTATGAGCTGTGACACCATGGCACTCTACCAATGGCGACAAAGTGAGACTGTCTCAAAAAAAAAAAAAAAAAAGAAAAGAAAGAAAGAAAAGTGGGCACAGATTGGTTATCTAGCAGCTGTGAAACTGTGACAAAGAGTCTGGGCTCACTCAACACGTAATGGGAAGTCTCTGTTGGGATTAGAGCAGGGAACAGTTTATGTGATTGTTTAAAACTCACTCTGTCTTTTATGTGTGGTTATCCAGTTCTCCCGGCACTATTTAAACTAGATTGTGTATCACAGCTCAATTTACAATCACCAAGATGTGGAAACAACCTAAATGCCCATCAATTCCAGAATGGATTAACAAACTGTGGTATCCGCATACCATGGAATACTATTCAGCCATTAAAAAGAGATGGAGCCTTTACATCTTTTGTATTAATCTGGATGGAGTTGAAACACATTCTTCTCAGTAAAGTATCATAGGAATGGAAAAGCAAATATCCAATGTACTCAATACTAATATGAAGCCAGTAGACAATCTAATTCACACCCACATAGGAGAAAAACTCATTTCAATTCAAAGTGGAAGGAAGGGGCTTAACAGAGGGGGAAGAGGAAAGTGGGGGGGGGGGGTGCTCCCACTTAATGGGCACAATGTAGGGGTGTATGGCACACCTTTTGGGTGCACAACACAACTACAAAAAGGATGCTACCCAACAAATTCAAACATTGTTTTTTTGTTTTGTTTTTGGTTTTGTTTTGAGACAGAGTCTCACTATGTTGCCCTCTGTAGAGTGTTATGACATCACAGCTCACAGCAACCTCCAATTCTTGGGCTTAAGTGATTCTCTTGTCTCAGCCTCCCAAGTAGCTGGGACTCCAAGCACTTGCCACAATGCCCAGCTGTATTTTGGCTGTAGTTTTTGTTGTTTGGCAGGCCCAGGCTAGATTCAAACCCTCCAGCTCTGGTGTATGTGGCTGGTACCCTAGCCGCTGAGCTACAGGTGCAGAGCCCAAATTCAGATATTGTGACCTGGTTGTTTGTACCCCCACATTAACCTGAAATTTAAAAAAAAAAAATTCTCTGGTCACTGGCTGAGAGCAAAGTGGGAAATTGGTAGGAAGTTATTGCAGTTGTCTGGATGAGCCTTTACAGAGGATTGACAAAGGAAGAGGGTGACACTCATGACAGAGAAATACACACAGGTACACAATATGTTTGGGAAGTCAAGTTGGACACAGCTGCTGATGGATTGGATGTGGAGGGTAAGGCAGAAGGTAGGTAGTCAAGGATGCTTCCCTAGCTTAGAGCATGGGCAGATGTAGATGCCTGTATCAGTCAGCTATGCCACAATCATTGCCGTGTAACAAACCGCACCTCAACTTGGTGACTCAGAACTGCAACAGTATGAGTCAACAGTCACCTTTAATTCAGCTGAGCTAATGTTAGGAAATATTTAGACATGCCACTCACTATTATTATGAAAATTCTACAATGAACATGTTTTTCTTTGGGATCTTAAAAAAAGAAAGTTACTGAAACAAATAAGTTACTCCAAACAAGGAAAATAATCAATGGTTGAAAAATTTCTGGTGTCATGACTCTAAAGCAACTTGAAAAGATTTTTCCCAGTCCTCCCACAACTCAGGGCACTGAGCGAGAGGAGGATGCTCCAATGTCTCCCAGGCTCGAGCAGTTTTGGTTTTCTGATTAGCTTTGTGCAGCTAGCAAGAACTCTGTCAGGCAGATAGCTTGTCACACCAAACACAGGACAAGCTCGTCACTGGTCAGGAAGCCAACTCCGTCAGAGAGATTGGCTTGCCTCCCCCTAATCGATGCCATCCACCAGACACTAAGACTCACAAGCACTGCCAAGCCAGGCCCTGCTCCTCCTTTACTGGCTCTGAGCAGCGGGATCACTCAGTCTGTCAGCAGCCATTAGACTCCGGGGCTGGCTGATTGTGAGAAGGAGGAGGGGAGCCTTTTCAAGGACAAGCCGAACACACAGAAGTGAAAATAGACAATGAGCCTGGCCCAGCATTTGTGGCTGAGGAATTAGATGACTCCAAAGAAGGAAGACAAACCAAGGTGACAATGCTTTTAGCCATGTTGGGGTAATGCATTGGGCTTCCTATGGAGAAAGAGGGATTAGAGATGTGATTGAGGAAAATTGCCGCCATCTCAAAGGGCAATTTGCAATCTGGACAGCAAGGAAGTAAATGGGCCTCCACAAGAAACCCGAAGAAGTTGCATTTAGGAACGAACTGGGCTGACTGGCTGTCTGGAAGGGGAAGGACTTTACAAAGGAAGGACAGCCTCTAATTCCGCACAGCGTCAAACCCTCCCTCGGCGCACACTCCTCAACCCGAGAGTCCCCTCACTGCAGGGACGAGGTCCTCACTCTAGTACTTGCTGCTTAGTGAGTGGTGCCACCATATGTGTGGCTGACCAAGACAAAAACTTGGAAGTTACTCATGACGCCTTGCTCTTCCCCAACTATCCCATCCATCTATCTCCAAGGCCGGTTAAATTTGCCTCCTAAATATTTCTTAAAGCAGCTCAACCTGCTTTCATCACCATCAGCTCTCACCTGGCCAACTGCAACAGCCTCCCACTGGTCCTCTGGCTTCCAGCCTGTGTCCTCCTCCTTCCCACCCCTTCTCCATGCTGCTTGCCATAGCAATCTTTTCAAAACACAGATCTGCCAATACCATCTCCCTGTTTTAAAACCCTTCTGTGGCTCCCCATTGCTTTCAGAATAAAGACTAAAATGATTAAAATATGATTCACCGTTCCCAGCATGATCTGGTCCCTTACCCACCTCTCACCCCTGCACAAGCTAGTCTATCAACCAACAAATAGCGTCCCGTCAACTTTCACCAAATTCACTTAATTTCCTCAAATTCTAACAGACACGTCAGTTCTGCAGAGGACTTCTTTGTGGCCCCTAACCTTGTAGTTGAGATCAGAACCTAAAAATATACCCAGAGAATCAAATTTTTATCATTTTTTGTGATTATTCAGTCAAAATTTTTGTTTTGTTTTGTTTAGAGACAGGGTTTCACTCTGCAGCCCAGGCTTGAGTGCAGTGGCCCAGTCATAGCTCAGTATTAACTCCAGTTCCTGGGCTCAAGTCATTCTTCTACTTCAGCCTCCCAAGTACCTAGGACTACAAGCACATGCTACCAAGTCAGGTTAATTTTGCTTTTTTTTTTTTTTGTAGAGACAGGATCTTGCTGTGTTGCCCAGGCCGGACTCAAACTCCTGGGTTCAAGTGATCCTTGCACCTCAGCCTCCCAAAGTGCTGAAATTACAGGCATGAGCCACTGTACCTGGGTGAAACCTGTCTTTCTAAGAGCTCTACAGTAGAGACCATGGATGAGTGGGAGTGGGCTGTTCCCAAACCACTCCCACCCTCTCTAACCTTTCTCTGCTATGGCGGAATTCCCAGCCTTCCTTGCACCTGGGAATGGTCATGTGACATTGCCTGGTCAATGAGATGTAAGCAGATGGTTTCAATTGCTTGCAGTTGTGGGAAAGATTTTCAATGTAGGATTGACTCAGCTTGGATCCCCTTTCCCGTTTTACCCCTTCTCTTTGTTCTCTGAAATACAGAGACAATGCAAACAGGTGTAGCAGTCATCTTTCCACCATGAAGAGTGAAGCCACACAATAAGGACAGCAGAGCAGAAAGAAGGGCTGTAGTCCCTGATGCCACTGACAGGTGACCTGGTCCCCTTACTACGTACTTCTCATTGCTGCTGTTCAGAGTTTCCTGCTACTAGTAGCTGAGTTCAATTCCAACTGATGCAAGATTTACAAGGGTGTGAACTGGGTCTATTTTTGTTCTCCACCCATCACCAGGACAGTATCTGGCACGTAGTATCAGCTCAGCAAACATCTGTTGAGTGAGTAGCTAGAAAAAGCATCATCTCTGGAGTCCTACAGACCTGACCTCAGATTCCTGCTCTGTGGCTGATGGCTGTGTGGTCACTTAACCTCTAAGTGTGATTTCCTCAAGTATAAAAGCAGGCTAATAATAACATCCTCACGGGGTTATTCTGAGAGTGGAATGAGATGACACGCAGAGAGCGCCGGTCCTTGACTAGAAGCTCAATAAATAGTAGCTTTTGGTATTATGATGATAAGTGATTGCATCTGTCACCTCCAACCATGACTCTGAGTGCTAACCACGTACAGGCTCGTGGTGGACACAGGGTTGTGGGTGGCATCCGCCCTCCAGGACCAGGCAGTTCCTTTGAGGACAAACAATTTTCACAGATGCATGGAGAACTCACAGTGCCTCCCCGTAGAAATGTGCTAATGGCCATGGAAAGGGGCACTGGCCCCCAGGTGGAGTGAAGGAAAGGCCAAAATCATGTGTATATATTAGGTTGCCCCTGGAACAACACAGGAAGAGGAAGCCTCCTTCCTCTCTGCTCACTTAGTTACCAAACATTCATCAATCACCCACCATGAGGGGGCTAAGTGCCAGGATAACACGGGCACGCTCCAGCAGAGATGCAGCAGTGATTCAATGAACATGCTGGCCTCCCTGAACAATGGATTCGATGAACAAATACTCCAACAAACGAACTTCTGAAGAGAGACAAATGAGCTAGAAAACCAAGGCGGGTGTTCCCTAAGGAATACTGTGCCCTGAAGAATGAGGGTCTGGGTCGATGGAGGGCCAGACTACAGGCTATAACCCTACTCAGAGCGAAATGTGGGTAGGGTGGGAGAAGGTGGCCAGTGAAGGGGGGTGCAGGATGGGAAGAGAAGGACCTGCCCCCAAAGTCCTATGTGGGAGGATATGCCATTTGTCACTCTCCCCACTTTTTCTGAAAGCTGAGTGTTCACCGGCATGGCGCTGTGCAGTAGGCACCCAGGGGAAGAATACGAAATCACTCAGTCCTTGGGGCCTCTGCCCTTCCCAAACCTCTTTCTCTCCAAGTTCTGCTTTCTCCTCTCAGCCTAATGTGATTGAGGGTCTCAGAAATGACAGTGGATCTAATGTCAGCGGCAGCAGCCACTGGGTGGGGGATTATTTACAGCAAAGCGCTCTTCAAACATCTCCTTCACTAATCTGGGACACAGAGGGTTGGGACCATCCCACTGAAGACGCTGACACTCAGAGAGGTGAGACACTTCCATGGGACCACACAGCTAGGGGACAGCAGCAGTGAGCAGAAACCCACCTGGTCTCTTGTTCACTGTGTCCACTGTGCACACCTGTTGGAGTTTTTACTATGAGCCAATGAAGCTCATGGTCTAAGGTACAGCCGCGGATGCTTACAAACAAACATTTTTAAATGCTTAGTTTCTTATATGGCAGTGATACCTCCATTAAGTTATTTTTTTAAAAAGCAATTAAAATAATTACTGTGCATAATAGTCACCTAGACTGCTTATTAGAAAATGTGGCCTCTTGGGACCTACACCCTGCTAATAGAGATTTTGATTTTACCAGGTCTGGGTAAGGCTCAAATCCTGTGATTTACCAAATATCCGTGGTGACATTGACTCTGCCACTGTAGTGTGTGTGGAGCCAGTGGGCTTTACCAGGCTGCACCTCTGCGTCCCTTGAGAAACATTAAAACAGCACCACAGCCTGGGACCCACCGCAGATCTGTTAAGACAAGTTCTCTGGGAATAAGAACAAGAAACAGGCATATATTTTTCTGAAAGTTCCCTAGGTGATTCAAATGTGCATCTCGAGGTGATAGCCACCACTGAGCTAAGAAGTCATTTTGTCACACCAGGCTAGGACAGGACAAAGGCGGGTGCAGGTAATAACAAACTCCCTGCTCTGCCAGGAAAGACAAGTCAGGTCCTGAAGATACTCCAGAAGAAATCAAAAGACCAAACATTTTTTGCTAAACTAAGCCCTCTCTCTGCCCTCGAATCGTTCTTAATACACACAGCTTCGTGTTTGCCAATAATCTGCTGGGCGCAGTGTCTAAGAAGTTATGCACAAAGCCCTCAGCTGCCAGGAAGACCTCTGCGTGGAGCTGAGCTGTGCTCCTGGCACTGGTGTCCCCAGGAATAGGGGGTCCCCCAGTGCAGCTTATAGGGTGTAGAGCCACCGGTGACTGAGACAGGCAAACCAGCTCTTTCATGAAATCTGGAGTCAAGATTATCTGGGTCATGAAAATGGTCTCCTTAGTCTCCACCCCTTTACAACTGGGGAAGCAGAGGGAGACAAAAGGTGACCACTTGAGGGTAATTGCTTGATCATAGAGGTTGAAGGGATAGAAAAAAAAATTCCCCCATGCAGCCTGCCCTGATTGCATCAGTGCTGTGAGACCTTGGTCGGGTCGTTTAGTCATTCAACAAATAGATATTAAGTCCTAACTCTGTGCCAGGCACAAGAATTACAGCTATGAGCAAGACAAGCCGTGTTCCTGCCTTCGTGGCCCTTATATTCTAATGGCATGAATCAGATAATAAACATGAAACAGAATAAAAAAGGCTGGTAGACCAAGGATGCAGAAGAAGATCCTTCAGGGAAATGGACTGAAGACGGACTGCAGTGACCAGTGACCAGAGTGGCCAGATGAGGCTTCAGTAAGGAGGAGACATTTAAGTCTAAGCAGAGGCCTGAGCAGAGGGAGGGGGAGGGAGTCCCAGGTAGAGCCTGGGAAAATGTTCCAGGGACGGGAGCTTCGAATGCAAAAGCTCTAAGGAGGGGACATGTTTGGTGCCTCTGAGGAACCAAGAGAAGGCCAGCGTCGTTGAAGCATGGTGTGCAGTGGAGGGGCTGGTCATCGGCACAGCCAGCAAGGTACAGACAAGCCACCCCGGGGCCTGACAGGTAGAGGGTAGCGGTTAGGGTTCTTCCCAGTATGCCGGGAAGTCTATGCAGAGTTTGCTGTTTATAAGGGATTCCCTCCTTATAGGAGCCCAGGAGTCCAGGGAGAGTGTAAGTTAAGGCCACGGTTTCTACTCCACTGAAGAATGGCCTTAGAAATAGACTGGTTGCTCAGATGGCTTCCTTTCCCTGTTTGGTGCTGCTCAAGCTAATGGCTTGGTGTCAAGGCCCAAGAGGCAGGTTATTTCTCACCTTCCCTTGGCAGAGAAAGGAGCTGTCCTCACTCCCTGGCCTGCCCTAGTGTTGGTGAAACCCCCAGTCCTCTGAGGAGAAGCAAGTGATCACTGGTCAAAATCAATCCCAAGCCAAGCTTTGGCCCTCAGCCCTCCCCCTGAGCAGAGGCCAGACGGTGTGGGTACAGGGGCATGGGGGACCCTGCTGAGCCAGTCTGCTGCCCCAAGCGCACAGTGCATGCACTCGGGAGGCACCCACGCACATGGAAAGAAAGGCTGCCTGCCCTGGGGTCCCGGCACAGCACCCCTTGCAGCATCATAGCAGCCCTGGGTTCAAATCCCAGATCCTCCTGCTTCGTCACTCTAAGTGGCAGCTTACCCTCTCTGAGCCTCAGTTTCCTCAACTATGAAATGGGGTTCCTGGAGTCTTCCTCCTCCTCATGGGATGGAGGCTGAACCCAGTGCCTGCTGCCTCATAGTCTCATCCCACCAGAATCCCGTCTCCGAGCTTCAGGGATGGCAGGGTGCCAGGAAGATTCCTTCCCCCAAATGAGCCTCAGTTTCCCCCTTGTTAGAGGAAGCAGCCATACGAGCTGACCTCTGAGGACTGCCCTGCCCTGAAAGTCATTAAGTCACTCACACACAAACACACTTGCCTTTTGCCAGAGAACGAACTCTGAGGACAGGCTGACACACGCTCACATCGCAACCTTCCCTTCCCTGACTGTGTGACAAAATGCTGTCATGCTCTGCACAGCGACGTTTCTTTTATTTATTTTTATTTATCTTTTATTGATATATATTAACTGTACCTATTTGGGGGTACATGTGTATTTTTATACCACGTTCAATGTGCTATAATCAAATCAGGGTAGTTGGGATATCCACCACCTCAAACCTTTACCTCTTTTTTGTGCTGGGAGCATTATACATATTTTCTTCCAGCTTTTTGAAATATATAATAAATCACTGTTCATCGTAATTTCCCTGTTACACTATCAAATACTAGAACATCTTCCTTCTGTCTAATTAATTGCATTCCTGCAACTTCTGAGGGACTTAAAGCTCAGAAACCCAGGACACATACCCTACTGACCAGCAGAGCCGCTGCTGGGCCTTGCAAGAGGACGAGGGGAGAAGAGAAGTGTCATTACAACTTTGCCATAACCCTGGTCCCACCTTGAAAAGCCCCTGACAGGGTGCTGGGGCCCCAGGGTTCTCTGAAGCAGTTTGGGAGCTACGTGGTCCTCTAAACTGCTGAGAACCGGGGCCTTGAGCACAGAGCAGGGCAGCACAGAGCTCCTGTGTAGGAGGATGGGTCAGGGCAGTACAGCGTGCTCAGAACAGAGGAGGAGGGTGAAGAGGGTGGTGTTTATAGACAGGGGTCCTGGTGCTTTCTCTCTCCCCTCACCCACATCCTGCCCATAGTAACCAAACGAGGGAGATATGTTTTGCATTGCCCACTGGGGTGCAAGGTCTTGTGGCTGCAGGAGCTGAGCAGGCAGAGCCTTTGCTGGGCCCAGGAGAGGTCCTTACCTGGTATATTGCTTCAATGTTTGGTTGACCAACTCGGGAGTGTTAGGGCCCAGGCTGTTCTAGCACCTTCTTCTGTCAGCCAACACACAGTGATGTTTCAAAGATGGACAAAGCATATAATGATGGTCTTGTAAGCATACGATACTGTATTTTTTTCAGATAGGTCTTGCTCTGTCACCCAGGGTGGAGAGCACTGGCGTGATCACAGCTCCCTGCAGCCTCCAACTCCTGGGCTCAAGGGATCCCCCTGCCTCAGCCTTCCAAAGTGCTGGGCTTGCAGGTGTGAGCCACCACACTGTGTTTTTCCTGTGCCTTTTCTGTTTAGATACATAAACACTTAGAATTGTGTTACCACTGACTGCATGGTACTCAGCATGGTGGCATGCTGTCCAGGTTCGCAGGGCAGGAGCCAGAGGCGTACCGTCTAGCCTGGGTGCATCACAGGCACTGCCATCTAGGTTCATAAGTGCACTCTACGGCATACACACAAAGACGAGATCACCTCACCGTGCAGTTCTCAGAACATATCCTGGTCGTTAAGTGATGCATGACTGTCCTCAGCCCCTTTGCGCCTCTCAATGCGGGTGGCTGTGGTGCCTCCGTTAGAAAGAGGTCTGTGGCTTCTGAGGGATTCAGCAGGCGAGCACTCACCAGGGCTTTAGAAACACGGTATAAATGTCAGGTATCACACTCTGCCCTCAGCACACACACACAGACACACCTTTGTGTACTCAGCGGGCTCTGCCATGGGTTAATCTGAGATCGAGGCAGCAACACAAATTTTCCATTCAAAACCCAAAGACCATTTTTGTTCGGTAATAGATTTAAACAAGGTTTTCTCTCACAGCAATCGTCCCTAATCTCCGATTGTTCCCTTTTTAGAGATGCAGTGTCATTTTGCACTGCTAAGAGAATACAGATTAGATATTGTCTGAAGCCTTCCCTTGTCTCCGGCAGACTCACTGCGACGGGAGCGTGTGCTCTCCCGAGAGCCTCACACAAGCTGCCACATCGCATTGCGTGTGGCGTGATTCTCCCCGGCACATCCTGCAGGTGCAAAGTGGATGTCTCTCCAGGATTGGGGGCTGGAAAATGCCCTTTAGGACCACCACCTACCCCCAGCCTTCACTCTACTCAGAAATAACAACAAAGGAGGATGGCTGTGTTGCATTCACAGCACTCCACACCTCCCAACCCCACCACAAGGAAGGAGAATCTATTATTCCCATTTTACAGATGAGGAAGCTGAAGCTCAGAGAAGTCAAGCATTTGGCCTGAGGTCACATAGCTTTTTTCCAGTTTGAGTCCCCAAGCTTGAGGAGAATGTGGCAGATCAGAACCCCCATCCCACTTTTCCACATGTATTTATTGAGCACTTACTCTGATCTAAATATGAGACACAGATGACAAACAAGAAAACCCCCAAATTAGTGAGGTGATTTGAGACTGTGACCACCACTAGGCACGGGAGGACAGTCGTGAGTGCCAGAAGGTGGGTAAATGAGGCTCCCAGGAAAGGAGGTTGGGACCCTCTGAGAAGGAGATGTTTGCGCTGAGACCTGGACCGTGAGGAGGAGCCAGGCTCTGGGAGAACGGGGACAGGAGTGTTCCAGGAAAGGAGGCGTGGCGGATGGAGACCCAGGCTTGCCAGCCAGTGTGGCCCAGTGTTGGAGAAGAAGACAGGAGTGTGGGAGGGAAGGCTGGGAAGCCAGGGGAGCCACACACAATGCCAGCACAGGACTTGATCTTTCCCTCAGTGTGACTGAAAGCCACAGGGTAGGGCTGTGGACTCAGCCACGTGTTGCTTTAGGGGGCCCCTCTGACCGCCCTGTGGACACGGAGTGTCAGACTCCAAGACCAGAAGTTGGGAAGCCATTACTGAAATGCCGGCTGGTTCCCTGCTGCAGTTCAAAAGTTCCCAGGAAAGGCTGGCCATAGTGGAGGGAGGGAGGACAAAAGTGGGGACCCACGAGGCAGAACAGGAGAGGGGTGGGCGTCTTCCAGGGACTTGTGACAGTGATTTGCAAGGTTCCAAGTGCCACCTGTCACGGGAAGCTGGAAAATCAGCTTCCACGATGGTCATTCCAGGCGCCAGATAGCTCCAATCCAGTCCACTAATCGGCCAAGGAGGAGGACGCGGGCAGTGCTGGTTGGCAGGGGTGCCATGTGGTGCACTCTGAGGTCAGGAGCAGCTGCAGGGAGAGCAGGAGAGTAGGGGACCAAGATACCCTGTTCTTTCAGGGATGCTATTAAGTCTCTCTGCTCCCCTTTTCTCCTTCCTCCCCCCTCCCCCCACTGTCTCCCCGCCCCCCTCCCCCCCACTGTCTCCCTGCCCCCTCTCCCTTCCCCCCTTCCCTCCTCTGCCTCTCTCTTCTCCCCTTCTTGCCCCTCCCCTATCTCTCCTTTCCTCCTCTCTCTCCTCCTCCTCCCCCTTTGCCCCACCCCCACCCCATGATGGGCAGCATCAAACCATTGGAAGCTGAGGATCCAGTCGCCTATGGTTTGAGAGATGGGGCTTACTAACCATGACTTTCTGGGTTTGAATCCCAGCTCCACCACTTACTAGTTGGGTGACTCCAGCCTCTCTAGGCCTCAGTTTATTCTTTCATAACATAGGAGTCCCACACTTAGGTATTTATCACATAGAGCTTTATTACAGTGTTTTTGGCTTTGTATAACAGTACATGTTTAAATGTGCAACTGGATAAACATGTATATATACATATATATCTGCTAAAACTATCACTGCCATCAGAAAATGAGACATTTATTACCCTAAAAAGCGCTCGTGCTCCTGTAATACCTTCCTCTCATCCCTTTCCGTGCCTCTGACCACCCCAGGCTACTGCTGATTACTTTCTGTCACTATGTATTAGTTTATATTTTCAAACTTTCACACAAAGGGAATCATGGAGAATGTGCTCTTACTTTGGGAGGGTGTCTGGCTTCTTCCCCTCAGTGTATTTTTCCCTGAGAGTCACTCCTGTTGTCGCGTGTGTCCAACACGTCCGTTTTACGGATGGATCTTTCCATTGTATGCTGGAACCACCGTCCGTTTCTCCGGTTAGCCATCAATAGACATTCGGATTGTTTCCACTCTTTGGTTCAGGAGCAGAGCTGCTATGAGCATTCCATTGGGAGTCTTTGTGTGGGGAAATATTTTTATTGCTATTAAGTAAATACCTAAGCATGGCATTCCTGATCTAAGTTTAACTTTTCGAGACTTTCAAATTGTTTGCCAAAGTGGTTGCACCATTTTACAGTCCCACCAGGCGTGCCTGAGAGTCTCCGTCCTTGCTCAGCCTCACCGACCCTTGCTGTGGCCTACCTTTCTGATTTGAGATGTCCTGGTAGGTATGTTGGGATATCTCTTTGTGGGATGTGTTTTCGCTCCCTTAATGGATGATGACGTTGAGCGCCATTTCAGGGGCTGATACGCCAGCTGTGTATCTTTTTAGAGCAGTGTCTCTTTAAATATCTTGCCAAATTTGGGGGGTTGCTGGTTTTGTTATTGAGTCTGGAGAATTATCTATACATATATTCTGGATAGCAGTCTTTCATCAGATAGGAGATTTGCAAATACTTTCTCCCCATCTGTGGCTTGCCTTTTCATTTTCGTAACAGTGTCTTTCAAAGAGCAGAAGTTCTTGATTTTAATGAGGTTCACTTTATTCATTTCTCCTTTTATGGGTGTTTTTTTCCCTCTTAGGGTATTAAGCTAATTCGATCCCTGGTACATTACTAAGCATATGATAAATGGCAGATGCTGTTGTTATTACTATGAAGGAGAAAGCACAGCACCCCAAGCGAGGTCCTAGGGGCCTTTGCACCTCTCTCTGGGGGTGCCCAGCTAAGGTCCCATCTCTCTGGGCCTCGGTTTCCTCATGTGGGCAATGGGGGAGTTGCATGACCAGACAATGTTTGAGAACCCTGTATCTTGACTGGGTTAGAGTGTTGTAGTCTCAGGAAGAAAAGGGTTTGGGATTGGGAGCAAGGGGATAGGGAGGCTCCTTTGCAGAGACTAGAAGCCCTGCCTGCCCTTTGAATTTCCCTGCAAGGTGGTTCCCATGTGTTCTTGTGGGCACTTGGGAGAGGGTGAAGTGGAGGGCACAGGAGAACCTCTTGCTCTGAACTGCTGAGAAGTCAGGACGTTATAGGTCGAGGCATTGAGGCTCAGAGAGACAGGTCAAGACGCAGCAGACCCAGAAGGTGAACCCAAGTCTGCGTGATCCCAAAGCCCACACGGCCTTGGTTCCAGCCGGGCTAGACCCTGGAGGAGGGAAATGATGGAGCAGGCAGGGAGAGGGGAACGTAAGCCAGAGAAATGTTCCATCTGAAAGTCACAGTGCATTCCCTCCCGAGCAGCTGCGAGAAAAAAATAGAGTGGGTTGGAATTAGCAGACTTTTTTTCCCCCTTTTTAATTTATAGCTCGTTGGTTGACGTGCTCATTGGGAGAACGTCTTGCTCTCTGGCTTGGCAGCAAAGTCAATGACAAAGTACTGTCAGCCCAGAACACCCCTCCCCCTCTGTGTGAGGTCATGGCTGAGGTCGCAGGATTACCTCCCTGCCAGGACGTCTCAGCAGCCGTGGTCCTTACCCAGGTGTTAGCCAGTTCTCCAGCAGGAGGGGAAACCCAGCTGTCGGCCTGACATGCACAATGGGCCTATTTCTCATGTTTGTGTCCCCAAACCAACTTACTGTTCTCTAGGGACTGGAGAAATAAAGAGAAATAGAGCACAGTCACTGTCCTCACCCCAGAGGAGAGACAGTCAGTCACTAATACAAATAATTATAGGCCGGTGTGATGGGAACTGTGGTAGCAGAGAGAAGGAGAAAACCGAGCCTGGTTTGGGGCATCAGAGAAGGCTCCCTGGAGGAGGCGATCTTTACCATGGGTCTTGAAGGATGAGCAGGAATTCAACAGGGCAATGATAACACCCAATAACTGGTGCTAGAGAGTGTTCATTAAGTGTTAGTGCCTTATTCTGTTTCCTAGAGCTGTCTCAGGTGTGACCCCTGTGTGGCCCTGCAGACTGCGTGCTATGCCGGTGCTTCCTCATCCATTCCGTACGGCAGCCCACACAGAGCCCGGTTCCTACAGCCAGGTCTCTCAACCTTGGCACTCTCGGCATGTTGGGTTAGATATTTCTTTATCTGGAATAGGGACGCGGAGAATCCTGTGCACTGGAGGATGCTTAATATACCAGCATTCCTGGTCTCTAACATCAGATGCCAGCAGTATCCCCTCCCTCCCCCCAAACTGGAGAGTACCAATGTCCCCCCGGGGCCAAAATCAGCCTTGGTTGAGAAATCACAGACTATCTGCATATTCATTTATTCACTTATTTAATTTTTTATTCATGCCTTTTATTCGTGCCACAAACGTGTACTGACTACTTGCTGCCAGCCGGACACATTGCCAGGCACCAGGAACGCAGGGACACATGACACACAGCCACGGTCACTGCCTTTGGGGCTGGCCAGGCTGGAGTGGTGAAGACTCATGGACAAGAAGGTACCACAGAAAGGTACCCAGCCTGAGGGAGCGTGGAAGGTGGACAGAGCTGACAAAGGGACACATTCCAGGAAGGCTCCCCAGGGGAGGAGACACATAGAGATGAGCAGGGTAAGAGGGAAGACAGACATCTATGCCAAGAAGAAAGAGAAAACTTTCTAAGCCAAGAAAACAGGTTAGGCAGACTGCTAACCCGGGCCCGTGTGACCTCTTTCTTTCTTTTCTTGGTGGGGCAGGAAGGTAACAACCGTCCTGCATACCTGGAGCATGAATCTTTAGGGTGGCTAGAAGGGTGGCACAGAAAGCCTTTTGTGTCATTGAGCAGAGTCTTTGCCTTATCCTGAGGGCCATGAGGGAGCTATTGGAAGGTTCAAAGCAGAGGAAGAAGGAATATGATTATCTGACCAAGTCAGAGGAACGCTCTCTGGTGCAAAGTGACACAGAGGCCCCTTACATGAGCTGTGTAAGTCACTGGACTTGTGGCCCAGGATGATGCTCTCAGAACATGAGAGGCACCGCCTCTTGACCTTGGCCCGGCCTCAGCCTGATCTCCAGGCTGGCTCTTACCCTCTGCCTTGGGCAGCTCAGCCTCCATTTCAGACTGCCACCCCTACAAAGGCCTTGTTCCCGTCCATGGTTTCTCAGCCCTGACAGCCCTTATAGGTGGAGGTGGGGAAGTGTTTTATCTACCCACACCATTAAACCTGCCACTGTGCCCCGATTACATTTGAGTTTGAAGGCAGACTAGGGTGCAGCACGCAGCTCAGCTCTGGAGAGTCCGAACTGCCAGCCCATTAGGTCTCCCAGAGCTGAACAGAAAGGGACTGAGCCTCTAATTGCTCGAGGACTTTGGTGTTATAGAAACCTTCTCATGCCTGAATGATGTATGACTCACGCTGTGGCTCAAGTTTGCCCAGTGGCTCTCTAAAACAGGCAACAACTTATTTCTCATTCCATTTATTTATGCATGTGGCTTATCTCTCTGGGAAGGAAGCAAGTTTATTAAATATCAGGAATGGGAATGGGAGACAGTCAAACTTTACCAGCCTGTGGACTTGATTAATTCCAGTTGTAAAATTTAGTTCCATCTTCAAAAGGTAGTTATTAATAAAAGCTAAGCCACCAGTTTCAAATCTGGGGTCCACTGATCCTTATAGTCCTTGGAAGGAGTGATAAGACTGGTGGGGTAGAGGGCTGACTGAGAGGCTGAATCAGCCAGCTAAAAGGTCAGGCGTTAGTAGCTTGGAATTTCCCACCAACACCTGCAGGATGACATCCTTACTCTTGACCTCCAAGGCCCAGGTTGGTGTGGTCACTGCCGGCCTCTCCTCTGCCCTCTGGGCACATGGAGGCCCACACACAATAGTGCTCCAAACACACCAGCCTCTAGCAGAACCCTCTAGCACAACCCTCCCTCATTCTCCGCCTCATCCAGGACTCCGCTCAGCACTCCCCCTTCTGGTAGCTGCCACTGACCACCCAGGTTGGGCTGTCTGCTTGGAGCTCTCCAGGTGATGGGATGTTGAATCCACAGACCTGGGCCAAAAATCTGGGCTCAGCCACTTCACTTGATACACAACTTCACCTTCCAGAGCCCCAGTTATTCTGTGTGTCAAACAAAGACAACTAAGTACTATCTTAGACAATTGCCAAGAGGATTATTATTGTAAAGGCTCTTAGCACTGACTTGCCACCGAGTAAGCCCCAGTGTTAGGGTTAGCAGTTGTTTCATTGCTTCATTTACATTTCTGCTTCCCACACATCTCAGAAAGGGCAGGGACCTGGTCTTTTGTTTCCCATCCTCAGATTCTGATGCAAGCCCTCACGAAGAGGAGGCTCCCAATAAATATTTGCATGAAGGAGTCCAAAGAAGCAAGAGTGGGACCCAGAGCTACTTAAAAGCAAGTTATTTCACCCGTCTGTGCCTTGGTCTCCCCATCTGTAAAATGGGTATCTTGATAGTCCCCACTTGTAGGATCGTTGGAAGGACAAAATGTGTTTATATACGTATACATGTGTGGCACAAAGTCAACACTCCCCGAGTGTCACTCTCATTATTTGATTAATAAAACCTAGAAGCCAGATGATTTATTTCTTCACCAATGCAGCTGAGGAAGACAAAACACTTTTCACAGCGCATCACGCATGATGAGGGGGAGGGTGGCTATTAAATATGAAACCGCTATAGCCACTCTGGTAGCCCCATCTGCGACCCAGGCCACCACCACGCCTGTGACGGTGGATAATAATGATCTGAGCCTTTTTTTAATCAGCAGAGTGCGGGAGCGCTATTTCACACACCGGCTGTTTAAGTGTATACCTAGTTACAGCTGACTGCCTCGGATGATGGGTTGAGGGGGCTGAGTTTCCGTTTGTCCCCAATCAATCTGGAAACTGAAAAGCGGCCAGAATATTCATTTTCCACCATCAGGGCTGCAGCCTGGGATATTCTTGATGGAGGAGCTGTCAGAACCCAAGTCCTCAGGGGGAGGTGAAGAATAGAAGTCTTCTGGGTAGGTAGCCCAGGGCGGGAGATGGGCAGAGGTCAGTGCTTGAGTGAACGACGACCCTGTTGTCAATAGAAAGAGGCAGGACACTGTTCAGAGAGGACAGGAGAGGACGGGAGGGGTCTAAGGAATAGGCCCCACGTGATCGACGTCAAGGTTGTGTCCTAGACATGATTTCGCCTGAATGGCCGTGCCGGCATTCAGGCCGGTATTTCGTAAGCACCTACTGTGAGCTGTCACGGGGCAAAGCACTCAGGAGGGGAAACACAGAAGGACGTGCAAGAGCTAAAAATACACTTTCCATCTGGAAGGGGCTGAACGTTGGGGAACCGTGTTTATAAAGACGGCCCCATGACAAGATGGCATTCATTCATTCAATCACCCCCTCATCCACTTCCAAACTGTTTATTAGCTCCCACGATGAGCCAGGCATGGTTCTGATCGCTCACAGACGCCAAATAGGAGTACCGTGCAGGCCCTGCTTCCCAGGAGGCAGCCGCGTGAGAGGCCAGATAAAGAAACCACATAAATAACAACAACAGCAGCAATTGCAATAATGGCAAAAATAGCACGACCTGCTGTTTATTGGGCACCGACAATGAGCCAGGCAGGCTTCATCCTGTAAGTTATTTCATTTAATTCTCATCGTAGCTCAGTGAGATCATAGGTCCTATTTTTACCCTAGGTTTGCGGATGGCAAGGCTGAGGCACAGAGGTCAGTCGCCTGACTGAGGCTCACGCAGTTAGGAAGGAACCAAGATTCAAACCAGTTCCTTCTAACCAAAGCCGTAGTAACCACTAGGGTGCTCTGATGTTTTAACTGCTGGGTCAGAGCCACAGAATGTCCAGTGGGACTTCTAGAAGTGAGGTAGGGCGAGCCCTTGGCAGTGACTGTAGGTCCCCCCTCCCCAGCACACGCCTTGGCATTTGCATACAGTAGGTGGTCAACAAGGACTTGCTGGTTGAGTTCTTTTGAAGCCTCTCCAAGCACCAACGGGAGCTTTCTGCCCTTCCTCATTAATGTCATTTACAGAAAAATCGCTTTATCCATTCAGCCCATGAAGATGGATTGTGGGTAACCATCATTCTATAGAGCAGCGGTTCTCATCCTTCCTAATGCCAGAACCCTTTAATACAGTTCCTGTGGGTCGTGACCCACAGGTTGAGAACCACTGCTATAGAGAAAGAAATTAAGGTTCTTGAGAGTTGGAATCCAGACCCCAAACCAGAGCCTGTGAGACTCCAAGCCTTAGTGTCACCAGGGGGACTGATTTAAGATGAGACCCACAGGGCCCAACCAACCCCAAATCCTAGTTCCACATACTGCCTCTTTCTCCAATCCAAGGGGCAATTCATCTCGCTCTTGTCCCTATCAGCATGGAACGGCTGTGGTTTTCTGACTCCCAGAGCCACTGGGGTTATAAAACATTCTCTTTTCACTTTCCACGCTGGCAGAATGCATCCTGAACCTGCTGGTGCGACCTTGGACTCCCGCTGATAGACCCAAACACACAGCCATTCCGTTCACTTCATTGTCCAGCCTCTCCCAACTCCCAGCAGACCCCCAGGCCCCACCTACAGCCCATCCCAACCATCACTCAGAGAGAGTTCTAGTTTCCCCGACCAGGCTAGGGCTGGGGCCTTCTTGAGCTGCAAATATTCATTAAATTGTAGAATTTGTTTTACTCTTTCTCTTAGTGGTCTCTGGTGTTTTGTGGACACTGCTTCCCCCTCCCCCCACGGCAACACACACACGCACCTTGCTCCCTCTCCAAAGCAGAGGAGATTCTCTTTAGGACTCTTTCCCATTGCATCGTGCTTGGAGCTGGTGGACACGTAGTAGAGGCACCAGAAATACACCTAGTCCAGCCCACACCTTCGCCCATGCCATTCCCTGTCTCATGCACCCTCTTCCTTTTTCTCCTGTTGGCCTTTTGTTGTGTTTAGTTTTTGCAAAGGCTCAAACCGCACAACTCCCTCTTGAAAGAAGGGGAGTCCCTTTCATCAGGTGCCTCCTACATTCACGCACCAGGTAAACAGGGCTGAAGAGAGGACTTGGGACTCCAGCCGAGGTGATGCAGAGTCAGCCCTCTGCTTCTCGTGACCACATGAATGTGGGAGCATCAGATCACATCCCTCAGCCTCCATCAGGTGGGAATAATAAAAGGACCTGCCTCACTCAGTTGTCAGGAGAACCAAGAAAGTAATTACTTAATAGCCTCTGATCTGAACCACACCTGGCAAACAGCAGGCACTTAATTGCTTGAGGCAATTTAATAAAAAAAATTAGATAAATACTTGTACACCACCAATTATTGAGTTACCGCTGTGTGGTGGGCACTAGTCTAAGTCTTAATCGAGCACCTACTGTGTGTCAGGCATTGTTCTGGGCACTGAGGATTCACCGGGGAGAGGAAAATATGTGCCTTCCCTTCACCCTCATGAAGCTTCAGTTCCAACACAGAGAGACAGATTATACCAAACAATAAAGTAAGTTGGGCAGCGCCTGTGGCTCAGTGGGTAGAGTGCCAGCCCCATATACCAAGGGTGTCCAGTTCGAACCCAGCCCCGGCCAAACGGCAACAAAAAAATAGCCGGGCGTTGTGGCAGATACCTATAGTCCCAGCTACTTGGGAGGCTGAGGCAAGAGAATCATCTAAGCCCAAAAGCTGGAGGTTGCTGTGAGCTGTGACGCTATGGCACTCTACTAAGGGCTACAAAGTGAGACTCTGTCTCAGAAAAAAAAAAAAAAAGTAAGTTACATAGAGTGCTCCGGAAGGTATCAGTATCAGATCTTATGGAAGAAACATGGACTGTGTGAAGGGAAAAGACAGGAATGGGGAGAAAGCCCACAAAGAGGGTGACATTTGACCTCCATGACCCCCAACTCAGCACAAAGGACTTGGCCAGAGGCAGAGAAAGGAGCTCAACCCGCAGCTGTGTCCACACACCCAAGCCAGGGAATGAGCCTGTGGACGCTCCAGAGAAGACCACGCTGCAGGGGACAGCCCCATTCATTTATCTTTTTATCCCCTCGAGATGAGTTGGTTATTACCATCTCCATTTGAGAGATGATAGAGCTGACAGCGAGAGAGGTTAAATTCCCATTCAAGGGTCACAGAACTAGCAAGGAACATCCCTGGCTGGTTGCAAATCCAAGCAAAATATAAGACCTTGCTATGGCCCGGGGTTGGCGCCTCATGTGATGAAGAGTGTAAGGGAGGTTGTCATGCCCTCTTGCTGCCCCAGCCGGTTCTACAACCTCCCATCAGCTCTGCCTCCCAAATCTGGTGTTAACGGCGTCTCACCTGGCTTTGCCTTAACACCCTCCAAGGGACTGAACAGAGGGAAAAGAAAGGGTAGCATTGCCTTGTCCTTCTGAGGTTGGCTCCTCTGTCTCAGAAATCGCGTCTCAGAACAGCTGCTAAACCAAGCCCCGGCATATTAAACAGCCACTGAAAATGTATTGTTGCCTCCTTCAATACATAGCAATTACATGGCCTGTTTTGCTCATTAGCGAGAAATTGACACAGAGGCAATCCTCCTTTTTAAATTACCACTAATCTCACTGCACCTGTTTGGGAAAAAGGCAGGAGGAGAAAGAAAAAAAAAAGGTTGGTAATAACCATTTTATGATATTTTAAAAACAAGCACTTCTAGAACTCCCTTAAAAATAGCTTTGGGGCTTTCGGGCTCCCATCTTATTTTAAGAGGTGCCCCTTTGCCTCATGCCACAGGCTGGTGTGACTGTCAGTGTCACAGGCTTGAATGGCGTATGCATTCAGGCACAAGGAGGGCCCAGCGACAAGCTAGGCTTTCTCAAAGGTTACTGAAAGGGAGATGCCCTGGTTAACTACGTGTTAGGAGACCCAATGCACACTGATGACAACTGTCATACTTAGGAGTAGGCGTCCTCAAACTACAGCCTTCGAGCCACATGCAGCCCGCCTAGGACATTTATCCAACCCGCCAGGTGTTTTTGCCACCACTGCCTGTCCTGCTTAGCAGCTGACTCTTCCTGGGGCCCGCAGTCTGGCCCTCCAAGGTCTAAGGGATAGTGAACTGGCCCCCTGTTTAAAAAGTTTGAGGACCCCTGCTTAAGAGACTCATGGAAAACTGACATCTTTGGGGAATGAGTGAAGACGGTGTAAATGCCTTCACAGGTGTCCCCAAATCCCATCCTAATGCTGCCTCTGGGCAGCTTCCTGAGACTCTCCTTGGCTGACATTCTCTGGGCCCCAGGGTCTGACTCATCCTGTCTGGGGCAGACTGCCCCGGGTCAAGCCCCTGTCCAGCCAGATGACCCTGACAAACTTCTCTACCTCTCTGAGCCTTCACTTCCTTATTTGGAAAATAGAGACAATGATAGTAAGTACATCCCAAGCTCGTTGGCTTGTAGGCAAGAGTGTGTGTGATAATGAGACTGAAGGGCTTGAAGAAAAGTCCTTTAAGAACCATTATTCTGAGTCCATCAGCCCCTGGAGGAGGAAGTGCTGAGGCAGAACCCTGGACTCGGTTGCAGCCTCTTTTGAACTTAACCCAGTGCTGGGCACATAGTTGTTCTCAGTGAAGATCTGCAAAATGGACTTTGTCATTTATGTTTAAAAACATTGGTAGAGTGTCTCCTTTTGCCAAGCACAGACCTAGATGCCAGGGATTTATCAGAAAACGGATACATGGTCCTTGTCCTCCTTGAGTTGATATTCCAGTGGAGGAGGGTGGTAGTGTCCCAGGGACGCTGTGACAAAGTACCACAAACTGGTGGCTTCTGGCACCAGAAATTTATTCTCTCACATTCACACTTCTGGGAGCTGGAAATCTGAAATCAAGATGTCAACAGGTTGGTTCCTTCCGGACACTCTTAGGGAGAATCTGTTCCGTGTTCTAGCTTCTGGTGGTCACCTGCAGCCCTTGGCATTCCTGGCTTGTTAAGCATCACTCCAATCTCTGCCTCTGTCTCTCACATCCTGCTCTTCTTTGTCTCTGTGTCCAGATGCCCCTCCTCTCTTAAGGACACCAGTCACTGGATTAGGGCTCACTGTAATCGAGCAAGGAACTCGTCCTAACACAATTACATCTGCAAAGACCGAATGTCCATAAAAGGTCATATTCACGGATACAAGGAGCTAGGACTCAAACACATCCTTTAAGGGAGACAATTTGATCCACTACAAGGAAGTATATGATAACTAAATAGTCACTGGCTGTTGCTTGGGTCCCATGAAGGAAATTCAGCAGAGTTAAGGAGGACTGATTTCAAGTGATAAATGAGCAAGGAGGGCCTCTAGGAGGAGGTGATATTGAGCAGAGATAGCTGGGTGAATGTAAGCCACACAGACAAC
This sequence comes from Galagoides demidoff, assembly GCA_963574575.1. Classification (NCBI taxonomy): domain Eukaryota; kingdom Metazoa; phylum Chordata; class Mammalia; order Primates; family Galagidae; genus Galagoides; species Galagoides demidoff. Next base: position 26,215 of record CAUYQV010046410.1, read on the forward strand.
TGGAGAAGAGCAATCAGTTGCAAGAAGACTCCCAGGATGTTTCAGGGACAGCAGGAGGCCAGGCTGCTGGAGTGGAATAAGTGGCAGGAGGGAGAAGATGCATCAGGGTAACCTTCTTAGAGGCCAAGGGTCTCTGCCAGACAGGGGAAGCCAGTAGAGGGTTTTGAGCCGTGGACCAAACTCAGGCTTTACAGTTTATAACGATCACTTTCACTGATGCATGGAGAACAGACTGTGAAGGGGCTAAGGCAGAGAGCAAGGCAACACAACAAGAGGAGAGGAGGGCACCTGGCCTGGTGATTCATTTTAACTTGTTAAGCCCCAGAGAAGAAAAATCAGCAGAGTGACCCATCTCCCAACTTGTGCGGTGTTGAAGCTGTGAAGCTTGTAACGAGCCCACTTTAGAAGCCTTGAAATGAAGGAAAATCCCAATGGTCTTTGATGCTACTGAGTTCAAAACTTGTTTCCTGAGAACCCTACAATGTTAAGTCCTAGCCACTGATGGGGCCGGGAGTGAAGAATGCAGATTCTCTACATTCAAGGGACTTAGAGGACAAGGAAAGATGCTCTGTGGGTCAGGGCTCTAGAACACGGGCATTTGCTCGGAATGGAGCATCTGGAAAGCCTTCCTAGAGGAGGTGGCATCTGACTTGGGCCTTCTAAGGATTTGTCAGGAGCAGGTGAGGTGTGCGCCTGCCTGACATTGGAGGAGGCGCCTTGAGGAAGGATGCCAAACTCCAATTTGTGTCCTGGGAAACTGAGGCAAAGGGTATGTTGAGGGCAGGAGGTTACACTTTTCACTTCTCCCTTCTTTTCTTTTGTGTTTTTTTTTTTCCTTCCCAAGTAAGGAAGGACCAAGTAAGGACCAAGAGCCATGCTAGGCATCAAGGCAGCCTCATGAAGAAGACCACCGTGATCCTCTGGGAACCCAGGAACTGGAGGGATTATCATGCTCATGTGCAGCTGTATTAGGGAGGCGAGAGAGGCATAAGTACCAAAACAAGGGGGCTGTGCTTACTCCTTCAGGTAATAGGGAGCCATGGAGGGTTTTGAGCAGGGGAATGACATGATTTGAACAGGACAAGAGATAATCATTTGCACAGAGGCAGGGAGGCAAGATTGCATCAGAAGGAAGACCTGCGGGCACCTGCCTTTGTTGGGGCTCTCTGGTCGCCCCTGCCCTGTGTGGTGGGAGGTGGGGGATGGAGCATCAGGGGAGGGAAAGTAGGCTGCAGGTCTGGGAAGGGATGAAGGGTTTCCATGGCAACCCTTTGCTTGCCCGTAGCCAAGGTAGCTATGAAAATTCCCCAGGCACTGTTCCTGTGGACCTTGAAGCCATCCCTGGCAGCTGAGAGCTTGATTTTAGAAAGACTGGGATGCCATGGAATTGAACAGGAGAGGGAGAGAGGGGAAGAGACAAAGCCGTTCTGCTGGAACAGAGGTGCAGGCTCCCAGGCGGCCCTTGAAACTCCCTGGTACCCTGTCTTTAGACTCCTCCTCCCTCCCCCAGGCAGAAACCCTCCCCTACCCCTCAGCATGCATCCCACACCACCGGCCCTAGGCCATCTGGAAAATGGGCTGACCTGATGGCGCCTCTTCCCAGCGCTATTGTGATGACTTGCAATACTGCTTGCCAAGCTCCCTGCACAATGCCTGAGTCAGGGTAAGCAGGTCCAAATGCCCGCCCTGTTATTGTTCTCATTGCCATTGTTATTAAAGCCTCCCAGCCTGCTTGTCAGAACACCAGATCTTCCTCTCAGACAGGGCCACTGATTGGTGTGTGACCTTGAGAGAGTTACTTGCCTTCTCCTTAATCTCCCGGTCCATCCGTGACAGATGGGAATGCTGGCCACTTCCCTAACCGCTGCAGACTCTATTTTTTTCATTATTATTATTTTTTTTTTTTTGTAGAGACAGAGTCTAACTTTATTGTCCCCAGTAGAGTGCCGTGGCATCACACAGCTCACAGCAACCTCCAACTCCTGGGCTTAGGCAATTCTGTTGCCTCAGCCTCCTGGGTAGCTGGGACCACAGGCGCCCTCCACAATGCCTGGCTATTTTTTCAGCTGGGGCCGGGTTTGAACCCACCACCTTCGGTATTTGGGGCTGGTGCCCTACCCACTGAGCCACAGGCGCCGCCCTGCAGACTCCTTATTACTATTGCTGTTGTTACTGCTGCTGCCATTGTCACCATTATTATTTCTGCAGTTAGCATTATAATTATTACCCCTCTATTCTTGATCCCTGCTATAAAGGGTAAAGATGATGAGTCCTGTGAATATTCCTCTTAGTTGATTAGGTGAAACTATTATACCAAAGAAAACAATGCAGTACCCTTTTTGTTCTCTTTCTGAGCAGTAGTTATATGAAAAAAGTTCATGGAAATTAAATACTGTACTATACCTCCATGAAGACAAGATTGCGTGTGGGTGTTAAGACTTGCGAGGCGTGATAGTGCTTAAACGTTCACTTGTCTTAGTCTTAACAGTTGACTCACACCCCCCTTGAGTTCTCACACTGGATCTAGGTTGGTATCCTTTTCCATTCTAGATGACACGAGGACCCTTAAGAGACACACCCTTCCTCCAGTAGAAAAATACATTCACCTGGACCAGTCCAGTGCACCACTGTATTCCTAACCCCAGCCCCAACCAACCTGAGTATTTGGCAGGTAGTAGATACATTTGTTGGAAGGAAAAAATGGAGGCGAGAAACAGGAGGGAGACAGGGAAGAGAGAGCATGCTGTTTTCTTAACACATTAATTGGACGAGAGGTAGAGAAGCGGACCCTCCCATAGCCGGCTCAGTGAAACAGCCCAGACATCCCTCTGGCTCCCGACATTCTCGCTTCCTCTTACTCACCAATGTCCAAAGGAAGAAAAAAATAAGCCTTCTAAGGTACAAGAATATGAGGCAAAGTTTCAAACCTGCTAGCGCTCTTCCTGACAACAGAGTCAATTAATCCCACAACATTTCTCCTGGGTCGTTGTCGTTAATTGAATTAAATGAGATGATATTTGTTGAATACTTAGCCTCGCGCCTGGAAATGTTTACTGCATAGAACCGAATCTGTAATGGGTAGTGACTATTAGTGTTGTCGTTGCTGCTCTTAATTGGGGTTATTAATAACTCCCTTTGTTAACGAAAAGTGCTTTGGAACTTCTAATCCGTTTTCACATGCATTTCCTCAGAACACCGTCTGGGTCTCGATTTTCCCATCAGACAATCGGGGGTGACAATGGGAACCACATGCAGCTGTTGGGGGGCCACTCACACAGTGCCGTGTGGTGGGATGTGTCTTGCAGACTCTGGAGGGTTTTGCGAACATCAGGAGTATTGTATTTTATTGTTGTCTGAATTAAGAGGTGGAAACAGGCTCTGCCGGGAAGACCCCAGATTTTTATGCTATGGTGTGTAATCACTGCCAGGACGTGCTCCTTTGGCCTACGCCAGGCATACAGAATCCAAGTAGCTAAGGGACGTTTTTAAGGCCAAGAGGTCCCAATGATGTTAGTGGAGAAACCACTAAAGACATAGGCTCGGGTTTCACAGAAGCTGGATTCAATTCTGAATTCTGCTACTTCATGCCCTTCCAAATCCAAACATCAGAAGGTCCCCTCATTTGGAAATAGGATTTTGGCAGATATAATTGATTAAGATGGGATTGTACTGCATTAGGGGGGTCCTAAATCCCATGACTGGTTTCTTTGTAAGAATGTCAAGTTAAGCTTCAGAGACACACTCTGGGAAGGAAGCCACGTGGCGATGGCAACGAGGCAGAGTGCAGAGCCACGTACCTGTGAGCCACGGAACTCAAGGAGCGCCAAGAACCACCAGACACTGGAAGAGCAAGCAGCTATCTCCCCTGATGCCTTCGCAGAGCGCGTGGCCCCCAACACCTTGATTTTGGACTTCCGGCCGCCAGAACTGTGTGAGAATAAGTTCCTGTTATTTTAAATCACCCAGTTGGTGGTAACTTGATATGGCAGTCCTAGGAAACTAAAACACTCTCTCTGGGCCTCAGTTTTCTATAAATGGGGACAATATAGTGGAAATTGTACATCTTGCTGGAAGGATCCTGTGAGATGATCCACGCAGAACTCGTGGAACAGCGCCAGGTGCATACAAGGTCTCCAGAGGGTCGCCAACATTGTTCACACCATCCCGGTAGGACCCAGGCTGACTTTGATGTCTCTCCCATTGATGCCTCTGCCTACAGCCTCTGCAGAGTGTCCAGACAGTCTCCTGACTCTGGTCATGAAGGCCATCTGTGCCTCCCTCACAGAGCACCAGCCTTGACAAAAAGTCCACAGTGCGTTTGCAGGAACGCAGGGCAGGGACAAGGAAAAGTCACGGTCCCTGGGCAGGGGTTCTGAGGACTTCCCAGCCTCAGGACCTACTGTCCACCAAGCACTTGGTAGAAGCCACACTAAATATTCAGAGCGCCCTCCAGTGTCAATGTCGCTGAACTACCTCCCTAAGCCACAAGGTCGTCATCTGTAAAATGTAAACAATGGCCTTCCTACTTGGCTGAGTCATGATGAGGAGTGACAGAGGAAACGTCATGCCTACACGTAAGTATTTAATAACTGGGTACTGTTAGTGTTAGTATTCTGGTTGCTGCAGTTACCTCTTTTTGAAAGTTGAGAAACTGAGGTGCAGAAAGGTGAAGTAAGTGGCCCAAAGTTGCACACCCATGAAGCCCTTGATCCAGGGCTTGAATATGGGATTCTGATTCTGACCTCGTGCATCTCAGATCCTCTCTGAAGAAGCAGCTTGTCAATAGCGTTGAGCAAGTAGGTGGGATGGTTGAATTGGAGGTGTGGTTTTCAACTTTGAAAGGTTAGGTTGATATTGCATAAAAGGCTGACCCCATTTTACTTGGCATAAAAGGAATCTGGGTTTGGATCCACAGGGTGGATCCTACTGGGCAAGCTTGGTACAACAAGCCAATGCCAGAAGCTGCTATGGGAGGCTGCTTCCCTAGGGGACCCTGTCCCCATCCCCAGGCATTTCTTTTCTTGTTTTTTTCCCTCTCTTAATGAAAATTTTCTTTTAGTATCCTAAAATTGTAATAAGTAATAAGATTACTGACTTAGTAATAAGATTCAAAAAGTGTCATCTGTCTGCAACAAAACTTTGTCTTTTTTAAAGGTGTTTTTGTTTTATTATTTTTAATTTACACATAGTAATTATACATATTTATGGGGTGCATGTGATATTTTAATTCATGTAGGCAATGCATAATCATCAAACCAGGCTAATTCTTATTTTTTATTTCAGATTACTATGAGGGTACAAACTGTCAGGTTACAGTGTTTGCATTTGTTAGGCAACGTCCCTGCTGGAGGTGTGTCATATACCCTTACACTGTACCCGTTAAGAGGGAGCACACCAATCTCCCTCCTCTTTCCCTCTCCGCCTGCCCCAACTTGAATTGAATTGAGTTTTTCCTCTGTGTGGGCATCTACTGGCTTCATATTAGTATCGAACACATTGGATACTTGCTTTTCCACTCTTGTGATACTTTGCTAAGAAGAATGTATTTCAACTCCATCCAGGTTAATACAAAAGATGCAAAGCCTCCATCTTTTTATGGCTGAATAGTATATATATCCCGCAGTTTGTTAATCCACTCCTGGGTTGGTGAGCATTTAGGTTGTTTCTACATCTTGGTGATTATAACTTGAGCTGCAATAAACAAAAATCAGGGTGATTATTTCTCATATCCATCATTTCAAACATTTATTATTTCTTTGTGGTGGGAACATTCAAAATCCGTTCTTCCAGCCAGTAGAAAATATTTTTGTTAACTAGAGAATACAACGTGTAGAACGTACTCTTCTTTTCTAGCTGCTATTCTGTGTTTTTTTGCCAACCTCTCACTATCTCCCTTTCCCCTCCCATTCCCAGCATCTACTAACCCCTCCTGTATTCTCCATAATTCTATGACACCACCTTTTTTAGCTTCCACAGATGAGTGAGGACCTGTGGGGTATTTATCTTTCTGTGACTGGTTTATTTCACTTAATGTAACGTCCTCCACGATCATCTATGTTGCCTCAAACGACAGGACTTCATTCTTTCTTATGGCTGAATAATATTTCATTTTACAGAGGTTTCACATTTTCTGGATCCATTTGCCCGTTGATAGGCACTTGGGTCAATTCCATCCCCTGGTCATTGCGAATAATGTGGCAATAAACACAAGTGCAGAAATCTCTTCAACACATTGACTTTACTTTCTTTGGAAATATGCCTGGTGGTGGGGTTGCTGGATCATATGATGGTTCTAGTTTTAGTTTTTTGAGGAGCGTACGTACTGTTTCTCAGACTGGCTGTACTAATGTGAGTCTCACTAACAGTGCATGAGAGGTATTTCTCCTCATTCTCACCAGGATTTCTTATTTTTTTGTCTTTTTGGAAATAATCATTCTAACCGGGATGAAATGATATCTCATAGTGGTTCCAATTTGCATTTCCCTAATGATTAGTAATGTTGAATATTTTTTTCAGGTGTCTATTGGCCACTTGTATATCTTCTTTTGAGGTTATTCAGCTCATTTACTTATTTTCCAATAGTTGTTTTGATGCTATTGAGTTCTTTGTACAGTCCAGATATCAATCCCTTGTTGGGTGAGCAGTTTGCAAATATTTTCTCCCATTCTGTCAGTTGTCTCTTCACTCTTGTTAACTGTTTCCTTTGCTATGAAGAAGCTTTTTACTTTGATATAATCCCATCGGCCTACTTTTGCTTGATGCCTGTGCTTTTGAGGTCTTACTCAAAAACTCTTTGCCTACACTAATTGCCTAACGTATTTTCCCTATGTTTTCTCTAGTAGTTTTATAGTGTGGAATCTTATATTTAAGTCTTTAATCCATTTTGTTTTGATGTTCATATGTGGTGAGAGATAGGGGTGTATTTTCAATCTTATGCATATGGATATCCAGTTTCTCCAGCAGTATTTTTTTAACAAGACCAATTTTCCCCCCAATGAATATTTACCGTGCTTTTGTCAAAAATCATTTGGCTGGGGTGGCGCCTGTGGCTCAAAGGAGTAGGGCACCATCCCCGTATACTGGAGGTGGCAGGTTTAAACCCGGCCCCGGCCAAAAAAACAAAAATTGTTCGGCTATAAATATATAGATTTATATTTGGGTTCTCTATTCTGTCTCATTGGTCTACATATCTGTTTTTATGCCAGCACCGTGCTGTTTTGTTTACTATACCTTTGTAGTATATTTTGAAGTCAGATAGTGTGATGCCTCCAGCTTTGTTCTTTTTGCTCTGGATTTCTTTGGCTATTTGCAGTCTTTTGTGCTTCTATATAACTTTCAGAATTTTTTTTTCCATTCTAGAAGAATGTCATTGGTATTTCATAGGAATTACATTGAAGCTATAGATCACTTCTGGTGATATGGTCATTGTTGCAATATTAATTCTTACAATTTGTGAATATAGGATGTCTTTTCACTTTTATGTGTGTGTGTCCTCTTCAATTTCTTTTATCAGCGTTTCACAGTTTTCCTGATAGAGATCTTTTGCCTTCTTGGTTCCTACCTAGACTCTTACATATCTTATATATTATTTCTAGCTAGGTTATAAATACAGATGGCTACAAATGGGATTGCTTTCTTGATTTCTTTTTCAGGTATCTTCTTATTGGTATAGAGAAACACTACTGATTTTTGTATGTTGATTTTGTTTCCCATAACTTTGGTGAATCTGTTTCTTAGCTCTTAGGGTTTTTGGTTTTTTGGTGGGGTTTTTAGATTTTCTATATATAAGATCATGTCATTGCAAACAGAGACAGCTGGACGTCTTTCTTTCCAATTTGGATGCCCTTCAATTTTTTCTTTTGCCTAATTGCTCTGGACGGGACTTCTAGTACTATGTTGAATAAGAGTGATAAGAGAGGGCATCCTTGTCTTATTCCAGCGCTTAGAGGAAAAGCTTTTAGCTTTTACCCACTCGGGACCTTAGTTGTGGGTTTGTCAGATGTGGCCTTTATTGTGTTGAGGTAAATTCCTTCTACCCCTAATTTGCATGAAGGGATATTGATTATTTTTTTTGAGACAGAGTCTCACTCTGTTGCCCAGATGAGTCCATGATGTCAGCCTAGTTCACAGCAACTTCAAACTCCTAGGTTCAAGCAATCCTTCTGCCTCAGCCTCACAAGTACCTGGGACTATAGGCACCCACCACAATGCCCAGCTATATTTAGTAGAGACAAGATCTTGTTCTTGCTTAAGCTAGTCTGGAACTCTTGACCTCAAACAGTCCATCCACCCCAGCCTTCCGTCCTGTTAGGATTACAGACGTGAGCCATCACACCTGGCTGGGATGTTGAATTTTATCAAATGCTTTTTCTGCATTTATTGAGATTATTATTTGTGTCCTTGGTTCTGTTGATGTGGTATATCATGTTTATTGATTTGTGCATGTTGAGTCATCAATACTACATCACCTTAAAGCTACTCCAGGGCCTGTGAAGACTGGAGGGGAGCTGTCAAGTGTTAGGGATCATGGGTGCATGTACTGGGACAGTGAGGGGAGGCTTGCAGTCAGCTCTGCATTCAGGCCCCATCTTAGTTAGCTCAGGGCTGCTGGGTGAATCCTTGCTAAGTCTGCAAAGTACCTGCACAGAGTCAGTGCCCCCTGATGAGGGGCTGTCACTGACACTGGTCAATGGTGTTTGGAGTGGAAAACCTCTTTACCAAAGCCAGGCAGACTCACAGCCCCTGACCTAGAGTGTCCATCTGTCTCCCAATACACATTCATTCGGGTCTTTCTGTTAGAGCAAAAAGGTAGACCTGTGTGGAGCCATTTACACCCCTGGCAGTAAGTGGGGATCTGCTGTCCACTCCCACTCATCTCTCTGGACGCCTTCAGAGTCCAGAGATCACCTCCACCCCACCCACACCTGAACCCACTGGGGCAGCACAACTCCAGGGGCAACCTATGATAAGCAGCAGCAGCATCACCTGTGAGCTAGTTAGAATTTCAGAATCTGGCTCGGCACCTATGGCTCAAGTGGCTAAGGTGCCAGCCACGTACACCTAAGGTAGCGGGTTCGAATCCCCAGCCCGGGCCCGCCAAACAACAATGATGGCTGCAACCAAAAAATGGCCGGGCGTTGTGGCGGGCACCTGTGGCCCCAGCTACTTGGGAGGCGGAGGCAGGAGACTCGCTTGAGCCCAGGAGTTGGAGGTTGCTG
>CAUYQV010046414.1:0-12193 GCA_963574575.1 Galagoides demidoff
CACAGCTCATAGCAACCTCCAACTCCTGGGCTCAAGCGAGTCTCCTGCCTCTGCCTCCCAAGTAGCTGGGACCACAGGCACCTGCCACAACGCCCGGCCATTTTTTGGTTGCAGCCATCATTGTTGTTTGGCGGGCCCGGGCTAGGGATTTGAACCTGCCACCTTAGGTATACGTGGCTGGCATCTTAGCCGATTGAGCCACAGGCGCCGAGCCCCCATCACCTTTCTTAGTCTTTGTCCTGAAACATTCATCAGACCCAGTTACACTCCCTCCACGGGCTCCCCTGAGTGAGGTCCTGCTTCCATTCTAATCCTGAGCATGGGGCTTCAGAGTCTGTGTCTCCCACCTCATTATAAGAATGGAGATGGGGCTCATCAATCCTGTGCCTCCAACATCTACAAAGATTTCTTTATACAATAGGTGCTCAATATATGAAGACATCCTGGATGAGTGCCTGCCTGAGTAAGCAAATTCCAATGTTAAGCACCAGGGGACCCCAGAACCCTCCCATCTGGAGACTGCTGGATAAGGACTTGGAACAGGGGACTGGGGAGAGGTTCAGATTGGGTGCTGCAGGGCTTCTGAGAAAGAAAAGATGACTTAACAGCATACAGCAAACCAGTGGACAAGGAGGAAAAAAGGAGGAGAGAGGAGGCTTTATAAGAGTTAAAGACACAGTGAGTAGACCAGTGTAGGGAGCACAGCTGGGAGAAACAGGCCAGAATCCACTTGCAAGGACCAAAAACACCAGGCTTATAACAATGACTTAGCCAACTTTTACTGAGTACCTACTAGATATCAGTCACTAATCGACGCTTTGTTCATGGATTATCTCCCAACATAGCATAGTAAGGCTATTACCATGATTGCACAGTCTGGTATCGGTGTATATTACACAGTCTGGTATCAGTGGGTATAACCCACTTCAGAGATGAAGAAACTAAGGCACAGAAATTTTATCTTACTTGCCCAGGGTCAAAGTGATTTACTTACCATCATGATTAAATGGTAAAGCAGGGGTCAAACCTGGAGAACTTGATGGAACGGCCTCCACACTCAGCCATTATCCTCTCCAGCCTCCAGCTAAGGCTTGGTCTTTATCGCGAGCAAAGGAAGGAGATGATAAAAATGGGGCAGGTGTTAGGGAGAGGAGAGCATTAGGAATGACACATGCCACTGGCATTTTTGGAGTACTCATCAACCAACACCCTATAGGGTAAATTTGGAAAGGAAAACCTGAAGTCTAGGGTGATAATTCAGAGGAAAGGGGCAAAGCAGCGGTGTAGGAGAGGCTGCCCTTGGCCAGGACACCTGAGCTTGAGCTCCGCGTTAGCACTTCTTAGGCAACTCAGTCCTTTCTCAGGGACTCAGTATTCCCATCTGTATGTGGAGAGGAAGAATTGGGATCCCTTCCAGCTCTGAGGTTCCATGGTTTTTATGAAGATTTGGCAATGTGAGGAGGTGATCACCCAAATTCTTTTTTTTTTTTGAGACAGAGCCTCAAGCTGTCGCCCTAGGTAGAGTGCTATGGCTTCACTGCTCACAGCAACCTCCAACTCCTGGGCTCAAGCGAGTCTCCTGCCTCTGCCTCCCAAGTAGCTGGGACCACAGGTGCCCACCACAACGCCTGGCTATTTTTTGGTTGCAGCCATTATTGTTGTTTGGCGGGTCCAGGCTGGATTCAAACCCGCCACCTTAGGTGTATGTGGCTGGCGCCTTAGCCACTTGAGCCACAGGTGCCGAGCCGATCACCCAAATTTGTCCACAGCACAGAATCGGCTAAGCCCCAACTCCAGCCCCACATTCCTTATGGAGCCTCCCTGATTACAGCCTTCAACTCTCGGTCTCTGGTGTGACCACACACTGATGATAAGGCGTCTACTGTCACATGCTATTATGGGACTTTGAGGGTCATGTCCTCACTAAACTCATACCCGTGGCCTCGTCTTGTACTTCTCTGGGTTTTCCTCAGCATCAGGTTCTGTGCACATTCACAATAAACCCTCACCAAAGACACAGTAATACATTTTAAATAAACCACAAGACGTGCAGGTTGGAGCTTACCCTTCTCTTATTTTAGGCATGTCATTCACATTGTGAACCAGGTAACCAGGACGTATTCCTGTCAGAGCTCAGTACTGCACGGGCTTTGTACCCTTGCCAAAGTCATAAACAACCTTCCCTGGATTCAAGGCCCAGCACTGCCACTTTTGGCTGAGCAATGCTTAATCACATATGTTAAATAACACTAATTACTTCTCAGTGTGATGGGAGGATTAAATAAGACTGTATTAGTTAATGTGTTTTGCATTTTATGAAATGCTATATCAACACAAGGTCATATAAATTCTACAAGGCACCTAGCCAGATTCAAGATCTGACTCCAAAGTTGCACAAGTTTGGACTTGCCATTTAGCCTCCAGGCTTTTGTATTCTCATATGCATTATATCCCTTTAAAAATCCTGTGGTCCACCTAGATGTGCCGGTTCCCATCCCTCCTCTACTCCTGTGATCTAGGAATCAACCTCTCCCTCAGCCTTCACAGCCTGGCTTAAAACCCTGGTGCCCACTCAAGTCAGAATTGATTCTCTTCTTCTAGGCCATCATTTTAAATGATGTACACCTCTCCTGCAACTGGTTTCAAACTGATTATACATCTACCCTCTCCTCTAGGATAGCGGTCAGCAGGCTTTCCCTATATAGGTCTCTAAATGGTAAATATTTGGGGTTTTGTGGGTCATATGGCCTTTGTTGCAACTTCTCAGTTCTACTGTCATAATATGAAAGCAGCCCTAGATAATAAGTAAGTGAAGAGCACAGCTGTGTTCTCATAAAATTATATTTACCAAAACAGGCAGTGGGCTGGAATCGACCTCCGGGTAGTCATTTGCTATCCCTGCTCTAGACTGTCCCTTTCCTCAAGTACCAATAGGATTTTACTCATCTCTGTGCCTTCAAATGTAGCCTTGAGGGCAAGCACAGAGTTTAACACCAAGAGGTCTTAAATAGTAAGTAAAGAGCAGTAATAATAACAGTACCTTTTTTGGAAGCATTATAAGGTACAAAAGATGGACGGTCTCCAACATAACGATGGCTCGACAATTTTTTAACTACATTGGGGACAATTAGGATGTAACCCCATTGTAAGTTGAAGAGCTTCTTATGATTTACGGTGGAGTTAAAGTTTCTACTGAATACTTATCACACCATCATAATGTCAAAAAGTTGTAAAATAAACCATCATAAATCGGGAACCATCTGCTGTATGACTGGCATTAAATGCATTTTGACTGATGATGTATTTGTCAGTCATAGCCCCAAGCACCTGTGCTGAGAACTCTCTAAGACTGGTGTTTATTATTCCATTTTATGAATGGGGAAAAGGAGATTAAGTAGTTTACTGGAGTCTGCACAGTTGGTAAATAGCAGAGCAAGAGTTCGCACCCAGGTCTGTGCAAAGCACAACTGTCATGTCACACTGCACGTACTTGCAAATGTTAATTGGATGAACCGTGAGTGATGAGGTTGAACAAAGTGTCTTCTAACTCTCCCACCAAACTCAGCACAGGAATTGTCGAGCTCCAGCCTAGCTCTGAGCGCAGGCCCAGGCTGCCCGCTGGGTAAGGGAAGCACAACTTGACATGCTCGTTTGTCTTCTCCTTCCTTGCCTGGAGCCAGTCCCCATGTCTGCTGGGACAGGCACAGCTCACAGCAGGAGGCATGACCTCTCTGAGCATGAACAAAGCCTGCCTGCTGGTGTGGACTGTTTTGTGCACTAAGAACCTGTTTTCCATCAGGAGCCCAGAAAGTGAGAATGGCTTTGAGTGACCTCCACACCTGCTAAGAGCAAAAGGAATTTATGGGAGTAGGGAGAGAGGATGGTGGGGTTAAAGCCCAGATCTGAGACCAGTTACCCAACTGACTATTCCCCACTCTGTTTCAAATTGCTATAGGATCCCAGCCCTTAAAATGATGAAGATAGAAAACAAGAAAGCAAGTTTAAGGAGCAAGACTGAGGATTAGGACCATGTCTTCTAAGTTAACCATCCCTCTCCCCAACCCCAGATGCACATGTTCCAGGACTGGGAAAAGATATGAAAAGTTCAGGTGTAAAAGTGTGTGGTAGAAGATGACACTTTGAAGTACACAGTGGAATTTAATCACTACATATCTAAGAGCTACTAAAGCAAAGCCTTTGAGCTCAAGCAACTGAGATGGTGATTTTGGATAAGTCCCTGGAAACCATAGTCAAGAAACCAGTTGAGACTGTTGCCACAGATGAGCCATTCAGAACACCTGGAGTAGAGTGACAGCTATAGAGACAAAGTTCCACTTGCCAGAACTACCTATGAACCCCACCTGTCCTTCCCACTTCCTCTAATCTTTCATTCATACAACCAGTATGGATTGAACCTGACTATATACAGACACTGTGCCAAACATGGCACCCCGTTCCATTCTCTCTTCCCTTTCCTTTCCCCCCTACTTTATGCCTCTCAGTCTCTCTTATCAGCTCCTTGCTTCCCTCAACATCCTCCTTAGTGCTACATTTTCAACATGAACTCAGTGGCCTTGGCCTGAGTCCCCATCGTTTCTTCTGGGGTAAAGGGGCAGGGGTTGGGAAGAGTCACTGAAACGCAGAGGGCAGGTCACTTATGCAGAATTTGCACCGTGGGTCCTCAAGCTGAAACTGAGCAGCAACACAGTCTGGCAGACCACACAAATGTACCAGCTCTCCCCATCTGGTTAAAACACACACATCACACAACCTTACCACATAAGGTAAAGAATACACCAGCTCCTCCAAGTAAATAGCAGTGACCTCACCCTCTATAGTGGGATCTCTAAAACCAAACTGGTTTATTAGGATACAACCAGAGACCAGAAGTCACTCTAAGTCTTTACAAAAGCAGGTATTTGATGTGGGGAATTGGTTACACGAGTCACAGAGAAGCTGGGAAGTCAACTAGAGAATGAGGTGGCAACTCCAGGCATCTGGAAGCAACCATCACCCCAAGGGCTAGAGGGACAAAGAGTGAGAGACAGTGTTACCTGAGCCCAGGGGCCAAGGTCACCTGCCAAATGTGGGAAAGATAGAAGACCTATTTAGCAGCAGCCAGAGACCACAAGAGACAGAGTCACTGCCAGAAATGCCACTAAGTCTGAGTTAAGGAGGGATACCCTGGCTTCTCTCCTTCTTTCATCTTTCACTACCCTCCCCCAGCACCTCCTGTTGGTCAAACCCAGTGAAAATCATTAATGCAGAGCTCAAGGGTGTCAACATCCTTGATCCAGAGCCAAAAGATGGGAAATAGACCTCGTTTGGCTTTGCCTTTTCTTACCATGCACCTTTGCCAGGCCTCCAGAAGCCCACCTCACTTTGCCTTTGCTCCACAAGACTGAAATCAAAGAGAAGTCACTTTCATCCTGGTGGGCATTACCCTCCTACCCTCTCAAATGTTGGCTTCTGGATGATCAGACTTGCTAGTTTCCATCACAGTTTGTTCTCCTTCCTTCCTTCCTTCCTTCCTTCCTTCCTTCCTTCCTTCCTTCTCATTCCCTTCTTACCTCTCTCATGCACACACTAGATCACAGAATCACATGGATCAAATTCTGTGGCAGGCCCTTTGCTGACCACTGGGGACATGCTGAAGAATGAGATGTAACCCCTGCCCTCAAGGAGTTCATAGTCTAGTGACAATATGACATACACAGACATCTGCAATGCGGGTCTGTGTGTGCACCCACAGAAGTAGGTCCTGGGGGGAGCAACACAGGAGAAGGATTGGACAGTTCTGCTGGATGGTGGCTAAGAAAGATCTCACAGAAGAACCTGTGTTTAAGCTGAATCTTGAAGAATATTCCAAGTGAGTGAGCATGTTTCAGACAGAAAGAACAGCATATGCAAAGATATGGAGGCAAGAAAGAGAATTATAATCTGTGAAGGTGTGGAGAAGAATGGAGTGATATCAGACCAATATGCAGGGCTAGTCATTGGAGGGCCATCTGAGAACATTTCTCCTGGGAGCTATCAAAGTGTTTCAAGCAAGAGAGGAAGTGTCTTGGACTGTTCAGGCTGCCTAACAAAATGTCATAAACTAAGTGGATTATAAATGACAAAAATGTATTTCTCAGAGTTCTGGAGGCTGGAAAGTCCAAGATCAAGGCATTGGCAAATTTGGAGTCCAGTGAGGGCTGCTTTTCAGATGCATAGATGCCATCTTCTGGCTATGTCCTCACACAGTGGAGGAGGCAAACAAGCTCCCTTGGGTCTCTTTCATAATGGCACTAAATTCATGAGGGTTTCACCCTTATGACCTAA
This sequence comes from Galagoides demidoff, assembly GCA_963574575.1. NCBI lineage: Eukaryota > Metazoa > Chordata > Mammalia > Primates > Galagidae > Galagoides > Galagoides demidoff. The sequence continues at coordinate 6,325 of CAUYQV010046414.1, forward strand.
CCACTTCCCAAAGATCCCACATCCAACATCATCACCTTGGAGGTTCAAATTTCAACATAAGAATTGTGCAGGGACATAAGCACTCAGACCATAGCAGAAAGCTTCTTGAGCTTCAGAAAGATGGCCCTGGCTACAATATGGTGAGACTGAGGCTGGATGACCAGGGAGAAAGCTACTGTCCATGCTTGGAGTCCACACTGGAGAAGGTGAAATCCAGGTCCCTGGGAGGAATTCACAAGGATCTCATTATAGTCAGGGCTTGATCATGTACCTAAAAAAGAAAAAGGAAAAATCAAAAGAGGGGAGGAAGAGAAGGAAGGAAGGGAGAGAGAAAGAGAGAGGGAAAGAGAGAAAGAAAAGAAAAGAAAAGAAAAGAAAAGGAAGCTGCTTTGAGAAAGTTAAGCTTTTTTCCAATAAATCAGTTGTCAGGGGCTTGGGTTGCTAAGCTACAGGGAAAGTAGAACAGCCTGTGCCGCTAAAAGGAGCTTTGGGGGAGGTGAGTATAATCAGTTAAGTTGCTCCCTCCTCCAGGCCCAGAGAGCAGCCCAGCCAGGGCACCTCCACCTCCAGGAAGGGCTTGTGAGGTTCAAACCATGCAGCACCTCAGCAGAGAGAAAGACTTCGGGCCTTGGCTGTGAGAAAGCAGGATGGAATATTAGTGCTCAGGGCAGTGATGGCGAGACAGCCTCCGGTGTCCCCGGATGCCTGGGCTAGTGGGGTGTGGGCCTTGTCTGTTATTCACCGTAGCTGCCTGCGAGGCTGCTGTGGACCCCACCCCAGGCCAGTGAATGCAGCACTGCTCCACTATCAGGGGTTGCACATTCCAGTCGCTCTTTTAATGTGTGTGTAGGCCGTGGATTTTTCTGCATCTCTTATCCAGAGTTGTCCTGTGTAACCAAAGTGACTTTTTTTTTTTTTTTAAATCACCAAATGACTTGACTGCCACCACCTATAGTTTCTTTAATAAATTCAGACAGGGAGAGTTGCATTGCAGCAAGATGCCCAGGAGTAGGGACTTCATTTACTTTTCATGGTCATGAACGGATGGTATTGCCCCTGGAATTCAAATGTGAAGCCACTGGCCTTATGTTTCCAGTGAATGTCAGGGCTGGGCCTGTGTGACCAGAGCTCCAGCTGCCACTTCCTCCAACTCTGTTTCCCTACGCTAGGCCCAGGGCACACAAGCTCTGTGTGTTTGCTTTATAATAGTTGCTTAGAGACAGGGTAATCTTAAAGGTCAACCACATCTGATCTCCTGCCTCCTACTCTGAAAAGCAGATGTTCCCACAGTCTTTGCCAGAACCTTTGGGCCAGGTGCTCCTTGAGCTAGAAGCCTGGGGAGCTGAAGACAGTGCAAGTTGCATCCCAGGGTCAGACTCTGAGAAGTTAGGGTAGGAAGGGGAGAGGGTGCCCAGAAACAGGAAAATCAGAAGAGCAAAATACAGGAAACTGGGAGTCCAGGCGTCAACATGTAAGGGTGGGAGGTGGAGAAGGATAGCAAGACCTGATGGAGACGGTACAGTGCTATGGACAGCAGCGTGGTGGCTCCCCATTCAGTGAAGACAGAGCCACCACATGACCCAGCAGGTTCCCTTCCTGGTGAGTGCCAGAAGGATTGAGAGCAGAGCCTTAGACATGTGTCCACTCATATTCATAGCAGCATTATTCACAATAGCAAAAATGTGGAAGCAACCCAAATGTCCCTCGATGGACAAATGGTTAAACAAAATGTGCTATGAATATAGATACAACAGGATGGTATTCAGCCTTAAAAGGAAGAAAACTCTGATACCTGCTACAGCGGGGATGAGCCTTGAGGACTTTACACTAAGTCTAACAAGCCAGTCACAAAACAACAAATATTGTATGATTTAGCTCATACATGGTACTTGGAGTAGCCAAAATCATAGCGATAGAAAGTAGAACAATGGTGGCCAGAGGGTAGGGGTAGGAGGAAACAGGGAGTTTCTGTTTAATAGGAACAGAGGTTCAATTTCACAAGATGACAGAGTTCTGGAGATGGACGACGGTGACAGCCACACGATATTACGTATTTATTTAACGCCAATGAACCGTACCCTTAAAATAGTTATGATGTTAAATTATACATGTATATTGTGTGTATTTTATTACAGTCTTTTAAAATGGAAGGAAAAGACCTGACTGAGGAAGAAAAGCTTGACAGAAGAGGTAAACTTGACATAGGATTGCAGCTAAAAAATAGTAATAAGTAAATCAAGTCCAAACAGAGAGGGAGAAGCCTCTAAGGGAAAAACCATCAAGGCAGTGAGACGTAGAAGAACCCGATCCTTGTCAACACTCCCTGTGGAGCTCCCACTCTGAGCAAAGACCGTGCTAAGGCACAGTGGTGGCACAAGGCCAGCTCCACCTCAAACCCTGCAGGTCTCTCCACCCTTAATGAGAGCTCCAGTCCCAGAGCTTACCTGTGCCTTTCCTACTGAATATTATTTTCCTTTTTAACACCCATGAGGCCCGTGAGGCCTTGCGCAGTTCACTTAGGTTCTCTCTGTGTCAGTTTCCTCATCTGTAAAACAGGGATAATCTCTACCTATTATAGCTGTTGTAAGGATTCAACAAATGAATATGTGGGAAGTGCTTAGAACAGCATCTAGTACATAATTATGCAAAAACGTTAACAATTATGCCATTCGTTATCATCATCTGCATTTTATTGTATGCTCCAAGTGTGAAATGAATGGCTTTTAAAACATATAAAAGATGGGAACTGTCACCCCATTCTGTAACTAGGGGAAATGAGGTTCAGGGGCTCAAGGGACTTGTCTAAGGTCACATCGCACAACTGCTGAGTGTTGGAGCCAAGATCCAAACTCCTCGTGCTGAACTTAAAGCTCGGGTCCTTTCCACTTTGTCACATTCATCTCTCTTGGTTCCTTTCATCCTTGATAATGATGATGTATGTGGGAAGCAGCCTGGGCTGGCGGGAAGAAGAAAACCACAGAGTCAGAACACCTGGACTCCTGGTCCCACTTGCTGACCATGTGCCCTGGGATACGTCACTTCTACTCTCTGGGCTCAACTTCCCTTTGTAAAATGAATAAGAATACCCAACTGGGAGAACTGATGCACCTTACAACATAAAGCCATGACAGTGAAATGTGACACAGGCTACATTCTCTGTCTCGTCATAAACAATCAGATGGACAGCTCTGAATCTCCTTCCCACCAGCTGTGGAGCCCTCATCCGTTTCTTCTTGCTCCCTGTCTTTACTCCCTGCCCCGGGGAATCATTTCAACCTGAATTTCTGAATACCTTCTGCCCTTCACTCATTCTTTGTGCTTCTATTTTCTTTCCCTGGAAGTTTCCATCCATTTCTGTGACTCCAGTCCCCGTTTGCAGTTAGTACTGAATTCTATCTCTGCACCTGGACCTGTAACTGAAGAATTAAAACACTGTCTCATTCTAAGGACCAACCCCAAGCAAAGTGGTGGTTTAAGAGCTGGTCTTTGACAGCTTTGCTTTTGTGCCCCCAGCCTGCTGCAGCCTTCCTCCTCCCAGCCTCTGGCACATGAGATCTTTGGGTTTTCTCCCCCTCTGACCAAACCTGATCTTTGGACAAAATCTAAAATTCCTTCCCACCCAGTGGAAGTCACAGATAACCACTAATATCTCCCAAGAGCATTCATCTTTTAATGAGGGTCAGGACCTACCTTCTGCCCACGTACTCAAAGCACACTGCAGAATATCACTCCTGTGTATCTCCAAGGGAAGATGCTTGCTTCCAACCACAGGGTCTCTCCTGGAAAAGTCTTGCCAGGCAGGTCACTGGGACCCTCCTGTGCTTCAGTCAGGCCATGGTGATGTCTGTGGAATGTTACCTTACTTTGGAGGCAATATTGTAAACATACTTGTCATGCTTATGACATCTCTTATCTTTGTATCTCAAAGAACTTTGGAAATGTTAATTAATGCAAGACACTGTCTAAAAAAGCAGACTTGCAGGCGGCAACCCCCACTAACACTGCAGTTCCTTTTATACTTAGAAGCCTCCATTAAGAAAGAAACTCATGACTTCTAAAGCCCATGTCCGCCCTTTTCTAGCAAAGAGGTTTTCTACCCCAATGTTTTGGCCCACAGTGTCAGTGGCATGCCTCGCTGATTTCTAAAAACCGCTTCACGTTATTATTCCATTTGTATTAAACACCTACACCAGCACACAGATTCAAGTCTCAGCTCCCAATCCCAACTACTTGACCCTGGCAGGTCTTGTTAATCTTCAGTCTCAATTTCTTCACCCATAAAATGAGATATAGTATCTAACTCTGGGAATTATTAAGAGCCTTAAGTGAGATAGTATCTACAACGTAGCTAGCACCAGGGTGGGGAATCTGTGGACTTCTAGTCCTTAAGTAAAGCCTTTTGACTGAATCCAAATTTTACAGAACAAATCTTTTTATTTTATTAATGTATTTTTGTTCATCTTTTATATTTTTATTTTTAAAATGAATATATTTAAAATATCAAAGAATACAATAAGTTTCAATGCGGTTCAGCACCCATAGTACAGTGGTTACGGCATCCGCCACATAGGCTGGTGGGTTCGAACTCAGCCTGGGCCAGCTAAACAACAATGACTACTACAACAAAAAATAGCTGGCGTTGTGGCAGGTGCCTGTAATCCCAGCTATTTGGGAGGCTGAGGCAAGAGAATTGCTTAAACCCAAGAGTTTGAGGTTGCTGTGAGTTGTGATGCCATGGCACTGTACCAAGCATGACATAGTAAGACTCTATCACAAAAAAAAAATCTTTTTTTTTTCAATGAAATAATCCTTCCAGGTTGACAGGCATAACCAGAACATTAGTAAGGCCTAAAGTGATGGTCACTGTGGTCAAGAGTTAGTTCCAACTTCCCCTACCGGACTGGTGCCATTATGGTAGGAGGCTGGTTGGTGAGAGTTTATGGGGGTCCAGCACACCAGTCTGTTACCAGCTTTTGACAATGGTGCACCTCATTTCTATTTGAAGTGGAATTTGTGACTAGTCGCACAGCTTGACAGTATTTTTAAATTCTGTCTTCTTAACAACCCATCATGTCAAAGAAGACCAAGAGAACACTGAAAGGAAAAAATAAATTTTTAAATGAGAATTGGGAATGAGTAGCAATATGATCTAGTTTCTGCTTTAGATACAATGATTTACTTGCTTTGTGATACTGCAATATCAACATTCAATTCAATGTTTTTTTTTTTATTAAATCATAGCTATGTACATCAATGCAATCATGGGGTACAAGTTTATATACAACTTGAAATATTTTCATCAAACTGGTTAACATAGCCTTCATGGCATTTTCTTAGTTATTGTGTTAAGACCTTTATATCTACATTTAGTAAATTTCACATGTACCCTTGTAAGATGCACCGTAGACATGGTCCCACTGATTACCCTCCCTCCACCCATCCTCTCTCCTCTCCTCTCTCTCCCCTTCCCCATATTCTTTGGCTATAATTGGGTTCTAGCTTTCATATGAAACTAAAAATTTGTTTCATAGTAGGGCTGAGTACATTGGATACTTTTTCTTCCATTCTTGAGATACTTTTCTAAGAAGAATATGTTCTAGCTCCATCCATGTAAACATGAAAGAGGTAAAGTCTCCATCTTTCTTTAAGACTGCAGAATATTCCATGGTTTACATATATCACAATTTATTAATCCATTCATGAGTTGATGGGCACTTGGGCTTCTTCCATGACTTAGCAATGAATTGTGCTGCAATAAACATTCTGGTACAAATATCTTTGTTACAATATGATTTTTGGTCTTCTGGATATATACCTAGTAGAGGAATTGTAGGATTGAATGGCAGGTCTATTTTTAGATCCCTAAGTG
>CAUYQV010046418.1:0-18230 GCA_963574575.1 Galagoides demidoff
TAGTGGCAAAATTTTAGTGGTTTCAGGCCTTACATCTTTCCACCATATTTTAAAGAATAAGTAAGATATCTGTGTGCCATACATCTTATCAAGCCTTGAGATTTATTTTGTCTAGAGTAGGAAGGGACATATAGCACGCAATTGGCTTAGCCTATTAGCCTACACATGTTTTACCCTTAGTTCAGGGGGTGCATGTATCAACTTTCTAAGAACTACATAGTTCTAAGAATGGCATAACTCTTTAATGGAAAGGGAAAGGAGGGGAATAGATGCTGTAGAGGCATCCCGTGAATGGCCCTACAGTGAGCCTCTGCAGTGCTGAGCCTTTAAACTTAACATAAGGTAATGGCATAAGTGATATAAACAGCTCACTTCAATAGACTATAAGTCAAACCCAAAGAAGTAAATCAGTTTGACTTTATGTCAGTGGAACCAAAGAGAAGCATTTCAAGTAAGGGAAGTTACTGAAACAATGTGGAATCTTTTAGAATTTCTACCTACGTATTCGACTACTGAAATTATCACATATATAATTTCCTACTGTGTGTCTGTTTATAATCCAAAGTTCATTAATTAAGAATATGTTATTTAAAAACATTGAACATGATCCAGATGTTAAAGAGAATCCTAGGACTCCCTTAACTGGTAGTCTGATAAATGATCAGGTCCTTGAGTAACTTTAGGTCAAATGATTATAACAGTCCTTAGACATAGTAATCACCTACAATGTCCCTTGTTTATTATTATTGGTGGTGTTGTGTTACTGTTATTAGTGCTGGTATTATTTTAGAACTTTCCAGTTGGATCTCATATCTTATGTGTACCTCTTTCTCCAGAGACCCAGAATCACCTCAGGTTCTAGGGAAGTATATATTTATAATATATAAAGTAATATTAAATGCCAGTGATATTTCATAATAGACTTTTAATATAATGGATTTGTACATTCATAGAGAAGGTTTTCTTTTTAGGGAAATGGTTTTGATCCTGGAATCTACCAAAATAATAGTTATGCCTAAGATATATCCTGGGAGCCATTTTTAGGCAAGAAAAGGAATGAATATACTTTGTAGACATCTCTACAGAAACTGTGGGTTTGCATCCTTCCTCAAAGAAGGTTTACAGATTCTTATCTACACACACACACAGATTCTCTCATTGTACTGCTGCAGATAACACGGCCTGAGCAGCTCTTCCTCCAGACATACGTACAGTTTTCTCCCTCTCTAATTTACAGTCACTCCTCATAGTCATCATTATAATCCAAGAGGCCTTCTCTTACCAAAAACAGCATCCTTCTTTCAGTATCTCAATCTCTGCCCCATTATCTTTAGAGCTGTATCTTCTACATCAGGATATTTTGAGAGTAAAAGGATATGCTGTTAATATTTTTGCCAAAACAAAAGGTGTAAAAAAGAGTACTTCTCAAGGGAAGAAAGGATGAATGGTCCTATTTTTACTTTTAGCATTAATATATTACTCATTTTTGTTTTTTTTTTTTTTTTTTTTTTGAGACAGAGTCTTACTATGTCGCTCTTGGTAGAGTGCCATGGCATCACAGCTCCTAGTAACCTCAAACTCTTGGGCTTAAAGTGATTCTCTTGCCTCAGCCTCCCAAGTAGCTGGGACTACAGGCGCCTACTATAACACCCAGCTATTTTTTTGTTGTAGTTGTTATTGTTGGTTTAGCAGGCTTGGACCGAGTTCGAACTGCCAGCCCCCAGTGTATGTGAATGGTGTCCTAACTACTAAGCTATAGGTGTTGAGCCTATTATTACTCATTTTTTATTTTTTGTCTCACTAGAATTATCATTTTATAAGAGAAGAGGTTTTTCCTGTTTTGTTCACTGCTGCATTGCTAGTGCATTTGCTATCTAAGGAGTTAAATAAAAAATACCATAAATGCATCATATAACTGCCCTTCCTTACTATTATTATGACTGCTAGAACTAGCCTATTGAGAGATATCTGTTTGTAGTGTTATAATCCTTTGGTTAGGAAATACAATTTATATTTGAGAGTTTATAATAGAATACTTGTTCTGGTATCATTCCCTTCACCAGATGGACAGTGGAAGACATGATCTTTATTTATATTGCAGTAGATTACTAGATGTCCCTATGGAGTTCTCTTGCCTACAGAAAAATGTAGCAGTTTCTTTAGAGCCCCAGATTCTCAGCTTCTAGGAATTAGTGTCTACCTGGTGTCTGGTACATGTAAAGGCTTTCAGGTGAAGATTTGAAAGCTGAGACTAAATCCTTTAAAGACTGTGAATGAGAGTATGCCTGCCTTAATCCTGAGAAGAGCTTGTAGGACTAAGGATAGCAAATACATTCCAACCACTTTATCTTTATAGTTAGGGCGGCTAAGTAGGCATTTAGAGGAAATAATTAGAGTAGTTCTTGCTGGCACAGAGGGTTAACAGTAGTCTGGTACTTTCTCTTAAGGTATTTACTGTAGCTTTTTGATTTATATATGTTAATAGGATTTCTTGAGTATTATAGTACATTTTATTTGTAACTCACACTAAAAGTACATGTGAAAATGAGGAAGGAGGAAAATTAACTTTAGTTATAAGATAAAGGACAGTTTTATGGTAAGATTAATTATATTATACAATATGTTCTAGTAGATGTAGTTTACATTAATTTACTATCTGGGTTTCAGCAGCATTAGATATCTATAAAGATTTTCCTTTAATAATTTAAAGTCTTCTCCCTGAAGTATTTTTTTTATTATTATAAAATATGCATAGCATAAAATTTACCATCTTAATCATTTTAAATGTACAGCTCAGTGGTATTAAATCTACTTACAATGTTGGGGCAACCATAACCATTTTGCATCTCCATAATTCTTTTCATCTTATAAAACTGAAACTCTATACCCATTAAGCAATAGCATCCCATTTCCCATGCCCCTTGGGCCTAACAACCATCATTCTACTTTTGGTCTGTGATTTTTGACTACTCTGAGTATCTCCAATGAATGGGATTATATTGCATTTTTTTTTTTTTTTTGACTGGCTCATTTCAAACAGCAAGTCAGGTTCATCCATATTATAGCATATGTTAGAATAGGAAAAAAAAGGATGACTAATGTTCTACTGTATGCATACACTACTTTTTGCCTATCCCTTCATCTATCAATGGACACTTGGGTTGCTACTGTGTTTTAGCTATTGTGCGTGAATCTGCTGTGAACATGGGTGTAAAAATAACTTTATGTTCCTACTCTCAGTTCATTTGAGTAGATACCCAAATACCTCATTTGAGTAATGTGGAATTACTGCATCATATGGTAATTCTATTTTTAATGTTTTTGAGAAATTGCCATACTGTTTTCCTTAACAGCTGTACTGTTTTACTTTCCCAGTTACACAGAGGTTTTGATTTCTCCACATCCTCACTAACATTTGTTATTTTATGTCTTTTTGATAGTAACTATCTTAATGAATATGAGGCAGTAAATCATTTTAATTTTAAGTTGCATTTTTCTAATGATTAATGATCTCAAGCATCTTTTCATTTTAGGCATCTTTTTCGTGCCTAAAAACTCTGGCTGGGATTTTTAGTGCTTATTAGCCATTTGTGTATCTTTTTTAGGATAAATGTTTATTCAAGTCTTTTACCTTATTTTATTGTGTTTTAGGATTTTTTTCAAATTATTACATACATTTCTGTATGTTAATTAGTTATCAGATATATTGTTTGAAAATTTTCTTGCATTGTGTTGGTTACCTTTTTACGTTATTGATATTACCTTTGTTTACATAATTTTTAAAAATTTTCCTTGTGTCAAATTAATTTTTTCCTTACTACTGGTGCCTCTGTTGTCTGTACAAAAAATCATTGCAAAACTCAGTGTCATGAAGGTTTTGTTCTATGTTTTCTTCTAGGAATATTATAGTTGTAGGTCTTACATTTAAGACCATTTTAAGCTAATTGTTCTATATATTGTTTCATAAAGGTCCAACTTTTATTTTGTATGTAAATATCCAGGTTTCTTAGTATCATTTGTGGAAGACTGTATTTTCCCCAAGACTTCGTATGATCTTGGCACTCTTGTCAAAAATAAAAAATCATTTGGCTATATATAAAGATAAAGTTTTGTAGTTTTCAAGATACAACTCTTTCATTTCCTTGGTTATCTTTATTCCAATGTATTTTATTCCTTTTAGCTGTGTTTGAGCTAAAATTCCATTGAATTTTCTTAGTTTCATTTTCCGATTGCTCATTGTTCCTGCATAGAAAATGCAACTGATTATTGCAAGTTGACTTTTATGTGTTGACATTTTGTGTATGTTGTGGCTTTGCTTAATTCATTTATTAGACCTAAGAGTTTTGTGGAATTCGTGTGGATTTTTACATGTACAATTTGTGTGGATTGTATTGTCTGTGAACAGAGATGATTTACTTCTTCCTTTCTAATTTGGATTCCTTTTATTTCTTTTTCATGCCTAAAAACTCTGGCTGGGATTTTTAGTACTATATTGAATAAATATGATGAAAGTAGGCATCTTTGTTTTATTCCTGATCTTAGAGGTAAAGCTTTCAGTTTTCCACCATTAAGTATTATGTTTGTTATAGATTTTCATATAAAACTTTTATTAAGGCCAGGTGCAGTGACTATGCCTGTAATCCTAGCACTTTGGGAGGCTGAGGCGGGTGGATTGCCTGAGCTCATGAGTTCAAGACCATCCTGAGCAAGAGCGAGATCCTGTCTCTAAAAAATAGCTGGGCATTGTGACAGGTGCCTATAGTGCCAGCTACTTGGGAGGCTGAGGCAAGAGGATTACTTGAACCCAAGAGTTTGAGGTTGCTGTGAGCTGTGATACCACAGCATTCTACCAAAGTTAAAAGGGACAAAGTAAGACTCTGTCTTAAAACAACAACAACAAAAAAATCTTTTATTATATTGAGACAGTTCTCTTCTTAGTTTGATCAGTGTTTTCTATCATGAAAGGGCATTGAATTTTGTCAAATGCCTTTTCTGCAGCAATTGAGATTATCATGTGTTTTTTCAGCTTCATTTTGTTAATGAGGTGTATTATATTGGTTGAATTTCATTTGCTGAGTCATCCTTGCATTCCAAGATTAAATATTATTTGACCATGGTATTTAATCCTTTTAACATGCTGCTACATTCAGTTTGCTAGTATTTTATTGAGTATTTTTGCATTAACATTCATAAGTGATAATGGTCTATAGTTTTCTTATAGTATCTTTGTTTGGCTTTGTTATCAGAGTAATGCTGTTTTCATAGAACAAGTTACAAAGTGCTTCTTCCTCTTCAAGTTTTTGGAAAAGTTTGAGAAGGACTGATATGGTTCTTTAAATGTTTGGTGGAAGTAATTCATTTGTGAACCTGTTAGTTCCAGGGTGTTTTGTTTTGTTTTTTGGAGATTTTCAATGACTTATTTAATCATATTAGGAGTTGTAAATGTATTCAGATTTTTTTGTTGTTCTTGAGAGACAGAGTCCCACCCTATGCCCTGAGCAGAGTGCAATGGCATAGCTCACTGCAACCTTAGACTCGGCTGTGGGCATCCTACTGCCTCAGCCTCCGGAAGCCACTGGGGTTACAGGTGCTCCCCACAGTGGCTGGCTGGTTTTTTTTTTTTTTTATGAATCAGGGTCACATGCTCGCTTAGGCAAGTCTTGAACTCCTGAGCTCAAGCTGTTCTCCTTCCTCAGCCTCCCACAGTGCTGGGATGATAGGCATGAACCACTGCACCCAGCATGTATTCAGAATTTTAATTTTTTTTTAATGGTTTAGTCTTGGTAGGTTTTGTTTTTGTAGAAATTTGTCCCTTTTTACTCTCTCACCTCTGCTCCTTCATGAGAAGGGACTCACTTCCAACTCTCTTTGGAAGTACTCTAAACTTTCTCTCTTTTTTGACTCAATAAAATCTGTTACCCTGAAAACAAAAAAAGAAATTTGTCCATTTAATGCAAGATATCCAGTTTGGTTCTTTATATGGTTGTTAATGTATTCTCCTATAATTATTTTTATTTCTATAGAATCAATAATAATGTCCCTATTTTCATTTTTAAAAATGTTTGCCAATTCTGCTCATCTTTCTTCCCATCTTCCTTTAACATCTTTGAGCTTGTCTAAGAAAGTTGTTTTTAAAGCCTTTGTCTAGTTTATCTGCCATAATGTCTTTTCTAAGAACAATTCCTGTTGATGTATTTTTTCCTTTTGGAGTGTGATTTCCTATTTTTTTGAATTTCAGATTACTGTAAGGCTACATATAAAAGTCTATAGTGATTTACAAATATATAAAATTTCATTTTTATTGGCATAAAAATAGGGACATAGATCTATGGAATAGAATAGAAAACCTAGAGATGAAACCAGTCTCATATCACCATCTGATCTTCAATAAACCAAAAAAAAAAAAAATCCCTGTTTAATAAACAGTGCTGAGAGAACTGATTAACCATATGTACAAAACTGAAACAGGATCCACACCTCTCCCCACTCACAAAAAATTGACTCATGATGGATAAAAGATTTAAATCTAAGACATGAAATGATAACTCTAGAAGAAAGTGTGGGTAAAACCCTTGACAATATCAGCCTGGGGAAAGATTTTATAAAGAAGTCCCTATTGGCAATTACAGCATGTCACTGTTTCTCAGGCTGATCTTGAACTTCTGAGTTTAAATGATCCTCTTACCTCAGCCTCACAAAGTGATGGGATTATAGAAGTGAGCCACCCCACCATGCTAGGCTAAATTAATGAATTTTTAAGTTATTTTTTATTAATGCATAAAGGACGTATGTAGTTTCAAGGTATGTGAAATAATTTAATATAGCCATACAATTTGTAAAGATCAAGTCAGTGTACTTGGGATATTCATTATCTTAAATATTTGTCCTTTCCTAATGATATAAATATTCAAAGTATTCTCTTCTAGCTATTTTGAAAAGCACAGCAGATAATTGTTGACTATAGTCACTCTACTGATTTATGTGACACTAAGTTTTGTTTTTTCTATCAAACTGTTTACCTGTACACATAAATAACTTCTTTTCACCGCCCTCTCTCTCCACCCATCTCAGGCTCTAATATTTACCAATCTACTGTTTATCTCTACCTATCTTCATGAACATATGAATGAGAACATGCAATATTTTTCTTTCTGTGCCTGGTTTATTTCACTTAGCATAATGATCTCCAGTTCCATCCAAGTTGCTGCAAATGACCAAATAAAAAAGAATTGTATATCTTTACCACATTTTCTTTATCTATTCATTCATTAACAGGCACTTAAGTTGATTCTACATTTTGGCTGTTATGAACAGTGCCGCAGTAAATATGGGAGTGTAAGCATCTGTTTGATATATTGATTTTCCTTCTTTTTGGATATATACTGAGTAATGGAATTGCCAGATCATAGGTAATTCTATTTTTAGGTTTTTGAGGAACTGCTATACTGTTTTCATAGTGACCATAGTAATTTGTAGTCCCACCAATCGTGTATAAGATACTTCTTTCAGATCTTTGCCAGCATCTTTGCCGAGACCAATGTTCTGGAGCACTTCCCCAATATTTTCTTCTAGTAGGTTCATAGTTTCAGATCTTACATTTAAGTCTTTAATTTATTTCAATTTTATTTTCATATGTAGTGATAAATAGGGGTCTACTTTCATTGTTCTCTATATTGTTATTTAGTTTTCTCAGTATCATTTACCGAAGAGACTGTCCTTTCCCCTTTTGGCACCTTGATCATAGATGAGTTGCTATAAATGTATGGATTTATATGTGGATTCTCTATTCTGTTCCATTAGTCTGTGTTTCTGTTTTTATGCCAGTATCATGTATCTTATAGTATCTTAGCATTAGTACCATGCTAATTTGGTTCTTAAAGCTTTGCAGTAAGGAAATCAGGTAGTGTGATGCCTCCAAATTTGTTTTTTTGCTCAGGCTTGCTATTTGGGATCATTTGTGCTTCCATATAAATTTTAGGATTTTTTTTCTGTTTCTGTGAAGAATGTCATTGGTATTCTGATAGGGATTGCATTGAATTTGTAAATTGCTTTGAGTAGTATCATTTTAAGAATACTATTTCTCCAATTTATAAGCATGGAATGTTCTTCCATTTTTTGGTATCCTTTTTCAATTTCTTTCATCAATTTTTTTATAGTTTTCCTTCTGTAGATCTTTCACTTCTTTGGTGAAATTGATTCCTAGGTATTTTATCTTCTTTGTAGCTATTGCAAATGGGATTGCTTTCTTGATTTCTTTTCAGATCATTTGCTGTTGGTGTATATAAATGCTACTGATTGTTGTATTTTGATTTTGTATCTTGTGATTAAAACAATTTTTTGGTGAAGGTATTTAGGTTTTTCTAAGTATAAGATTCATGCTTTCTGCAAACAGGGCTAATTTAACTTTTTCCTTTCCAACTGGGATGCCCTTTATTTCTTTCTCTCAGAAAATTGAAGACTTGGTTAAGGATACTTTCATCTAGATAAAATTTATGGTTGTTTCAGCAGATTTTAGGGGACATTAGCAATTCCAGATCTTATTAATTTAGATAGGACTTGGGGTGAGGTAAATTTGGGCCTTAGTTCTTAATTAGCTGTCTTTAATTTATCCTTTACTCTTAGTGTTTATGTTTTGAACAATTCAAACCTGTAGTCCAATAAGTATATTAGACCTTGTGTCTTATCTCCAGATCTTCCCCTGCCTTGGTCTTCTACTTTGTAAGCTTATCAAAAGCTGTTCTTATGGCCCGGCGCAGTGGCTGTAATACATGCTTGTATTCCTAGCACTCTGGGAGGTCGAGGCAGGTGACATGTCTGGGTTTGAGACCAGCCTGTGCAAGAGCAAGATCCCATCTCTAAAAATAGCCAAGTGTTATGGTGGGCGCCTATAGTCCCAACTACTTGGGAGACTGAGGCAAGAGAATCCCTTGAGCCCAAGAGTTTGAGGTTGCTGTGAACTATGACGCCACAGCACTCTGGCACTCTAATGAGGGCAACAAAGTGACACTCTGTCTCAAAAAAAAAAAAAAAAAGCTGTTCTAACCTTCTTAGTCTCTTAGCTGTCTCTGTCAGAATTATCATATACTAGCAGGACAGATAGCTTTAAATGCCAGGCTCCTCTGTCTGGGTTTCTTTCCTATAGTGAGCTTTAGACTCAAAACTTTTTATTTATTTATTTTTTTAATTTTCTCTACCCTAGAAGATAATATTAACCCTTTTGTCAGAAAGGTCTGTCCTTAATTTTTTCACTACTTGATGGGGTTTTACACTGATGAAAATCCCAGTAGATCTTCTGTTGTAAATCAATGACATGCAGAGACCTCCCCTCTTTCCAATTCACTCTTGCTCTGGAGATTATATTTTTTTAACTCAAATATTTTTATTTTGATTGTGTATGTGTTGTCCCCACCTTAGTGCTAAAGGTGAATTGAAAAACATGGTATGCACAGGTTGCAAAACAACTCATTGAATATTTAAAATTAGGGGTTTTCTAAAAATCTGGGAATTCTGGAGGACTCATCCATGTTCAGTGTTCCAAAAACTGTTTTTGCTTCATATTAATAAGACATTATGTTCTATATCAGCCTTTGTTTTATAAGTGTAAATCTTATTTCCTCAATGAGACTATGAAGCTTCTTAAGGACAAAAGGCATGGATCATATGCCTCTTGTGTAGTTCTGTCCATATGGGTAAGCTACACTCATTTGTTTGAGCAACTGGATAGATAAATGATAATTGTATTTTTTTTTTCAGAGTAATATGAGGATACAAACAATTAGGTTATAATGTTTGTATTTGTTAGGTAGAGTCCCTGTTGTAACTGTCTCATCCAGGAGGTGTGCCATATACCCTTACCTTACATGGTGCCCATTAAGTGCGAGCACACTGTTCCTCCTCCTTCCGTTCCTCTCCTCCCGCCCTCTTTCTGCCTTTGCTCAACTTGAATAGACTTAAAACATTTTAAATGCCTTGTTAGGTCTTTCATGCCTTCAAGAGTTTTTAGTTATCTACCTTTTCTAGTTGATTTTAGTAGGAGGCTTGATTTTGAACTACATAATCTCCCAATTACTCTGTGTTCTATTTAGAGCCTTGTATATGCTGTTTCTTCCGTTTTGAAAACTCTACTTAAACTCACAGCGCCTCCCCCCCCCGCCCCACCCTGCACAAAACCTATTTAATGCTGTAGATCTGCAGTCCCCAACCCCCTGGACTATGGACCAGTACTGGTCTGTGGCCTGTTAGGAACGAGGCTGTAAAGCGGGAGGCAAGCAGAGGGCAAGGGAGCAGGAGCTTCATCTTTATTTACAGCTGCTCCCATGGCTTGCATCACCATCTGAACTCCACCTCCTGTCAGATCTCTCACCCTATCCTCTGCCATCTGTGGAAAAATTGTCTTCCATGAAAACGGTCCTTGTGCCAGCAAAGTTGGGAACCACAGCTATAGATCAGGTGCTAAAGAACACTTTCTCAGACAAGCCTTGACTGACTCCCTTACTAGATTTGTTTTTGTTATACTTTCTGAGAACACTATCTACAGTGCCTTCATTGACTTGCAATTTCTAATTACATA
Source organism: Galagoides demidoff (assembly GCA_963574575.1). Taxonomy (NCBI): domain Eukaryota; kingdom Metazoa; phylum Chordata; class Mammalia; order Primates; family Galagidae; genus Galagoides; species Galagoides demidoff. Next base: position 10,571 of record CAUYQV010046418.1, read on the forward strand.
TCCATTTGTGTTTTTATTTCATCTAATGTTTGTCTGAATAGAATTTAAAGTTCTTGAGAAAAGGGCCAAATCTATTTTTTTCTCAGTATACCCCCAAGTTATGACCTAAAGTGAGTTTTTAGTATTTCTTCATAGATTAACTATTTAGGTAGGTTGGCACTTAAATGATTGAGATTTCCACTGGGGGAAAATGCTAGGATTTATAGAGATTATGCTTTTTTCATCGTTTCTTAGAATGTAGAAAGGGCATGATTTATTTTTCTTATTTTTATCACTTCATTATAAAATATTTCATAAGTATTAAAAAATAAGGAATTTTGGCTTGGGTCCTGTAGTATAGTGGTTATAGCACCAGCCACATACACCAAGGGTGGCAGGTTCAAACCTGGCCCAGGCCAGCTAAAAAAAAAAAGAGGGAGTTTTATAATTTATACATAACACTTGAACATGTGTTTGAACAGCATAGATCCACATAGATACAGATTTTTTCAATAATTATATTAGAAGACTTGGTGCCTGTAGCTCAGTGAGTGGGGCGCCAGCCACATACACTGAGGGTGGAGGGTTCAAACCTGGCCCAGGCTGGCCAAACAGCAATGACAACTGCAACTAAAAAATAGCCAGGCATCTGTAGTCCCAGCTACTTGGGAGACTGAGGCAAGAGAATCACTTGAGCCCAAGAGTTTGAGGTTTCTGTGAGCTGTAACGCCATGGCACTCTACTGAGGGTGACATAGTGAAACTGTCTCAAAAAAAATAGGGCAGTTCCTATGGCTCAAAGGAGTAGGGTACTGGCCCCATATGCCAGAGGTGGTGGGTTCAAACCCAGCCCTAACCAAAAAACTGCAAAAATAATAATTATTATATTAGAAAACTTTTTTGAGATTCATGATAATTTGATTTTTTTGGTTATTTTTTTGGGGGGGGAATAGAGTCTCACTTTGTCACCCTCAGTAGAGTGCTGTGGTGTCACAGCTCAGAGCAACCTCAAACTCTTGGGCTCAAGTGATTCTCTTGCCTCAGCCTCCTGAGTAGCTGGGACTACAGGCATCCCCCACAATACCTGGCTATTTTTAGAGACAGGGTCTCACTCTTGCTCAGGGTGGTCTTGAACCCATGAGCTCAGGCAATCTACCTGCCTTGGCCTCCCAGAGTACTAGGATTACAGGCATGAGCTACTATGCCCAGCCAAGATTCATGGTCATTTGAAAAAACTCACAGATGAGCTGGGTAGCCTAGAAATATTTTAAAAATTAAGAAGAAGTTAGGTGTGTTACGAATTCATAAAATATATGTTGAGACTAATTTATTTTATCATTTTCTACAAAGTACATACAAATCTGTTATAAAAAGTTAAATTGATCAAAACTTTCACACTTTCATTGCACATGTGCCCTTTGCACATAAGAGCCATGTAAGCAAACATAAAGACAAACACAGTACCAATTATAATGTCATCAAGTTAACTGCAGTACATTCTATATGTACTTACTGTAATACTTTCTTAGTCACCTCTTGTTGCTTTTGCAGTGAGCTCAAGTGTTATGAGTATCTCCTTAAATCTTAAAATGCCATGTGATGACGCTGATCATCTCTGCATGAGGAGGTCTAGTAAAGTGCATAATCACAGTGAAAAGTGATCTCTTATGGTTTTCGCTTATTTTTCATTGTGTTTAGTGCAATACTGTAAACCTTGAATAACACCATGGTACCCATATGGAGTTTCATAACTGATACTGGAAGTACTCTCTCCAGAAGCAAAGTGGAATCATGAAATTATATGCACTATAGGTTGAGGTCTGCAGCTGCTGTTGCCTGGCTATTTGGACAGATGATTTATCTTGTTAATATATGATAAGTATAATATACAGTACTATAAATGTATTTTTTCTAACTTATGATTTTCCTAATAACATTTTATTTCCTCTAGCTTATTTTAAGAACAAAGTATGTAATATATATACAAATATGTGTTAATTGACTGTTTATATTATTGGTAAGGCTTTCCACCAATTAGTTGTTGGAAATCCAAAGTTATAGGTGATTTTTGACAGCATCAGGGGTTGGCACCCTTAATCCCCATGTTCAGGGATCATCTGTCCCTAGCTGTGTCACTATACTGCTTAAGAAATAGACAAAATTTATATTTATAAAAATGTACATAGTATACCAAATATAAACATATGTATAGTCTACCCAGTGGTTAATTTGGCTTTTAGATATTCCTGTATGTTATAAAAACTAATATTTGTTTGTGATGAATTTGTTTAATGAAATTTTTCCTTAAATTTTCAGATGATACAGCAGTGTTCGAGTTGATACAACTAGTTCCACCAGGTACTGTACTGTGTATTGATAAGGTAATTGACATGGGAGCTCATTTTAATGAAATGTTTTTAAAGAAAATCTCATCTTAGTGGCTCGGCGCCTGTGGCTCAATCGGCTAAGGCTCCAGCCACATACACCCAAGGTGGCAAGTTCGAATCCCCAGCCCGCGCTCGCCAAACAACAATGATGGCTGCAACCAAAAAATGGCCGGCGCTGTGGCGGGCACTTGTAGTCCCATCTACTTGGGAGGCTGAGGCAGGAGACTCGCTTGAGCCCAGGAGTTGGAGGTTGCTGTGAGCATGTGATGCCATGGCACTCTACCCAGGGGGATAGCTTGAGACTCTGTCTCAAAAAAAAGAAAATCTCATCTTAGTGCGGTGCCTGTGGCTCAAAGGAGTAGGGTGCTGACCCCATATACCAGAGGTGGTGGGTTCAAGCCCAGCCCCAGCCAAAAAAAAAAAAAAACTGCAAAAAAAATAAAAAAGAAAATCTCATCTTTTACTTTTCTTCTCAAATTTAGAACTGGGTTGGGTTTTTACCATTAGTCTGCTACATGTGAAATGTCAGTAGACCCAAATAATATATACCAAAGATTGGCAGAAATAATACTTGAGCAGATTGTTCTAAAATCGAATAATTATAATAATTGAGAGTAGAAAATACCCTGTTTTCATTTTAGGACATTTTTTTAAAAATCACAAAAATTCACTTATTAAGGTTTTGCGATTTTTTTTTTCTAAAACAATATGCTTTCTATTGATAAAGTAATTAATTATCTTTGATTTTGTCTGGTTGACTATTATTTGGGGACAGAGGGGAATAAAACCTTACATACATGTATGTAGAAAACATTACAGATCCCTGGAGAAGGTCAAGTTGAAATATAGAGGCTAGTTTTATTTCTGGTACTGATTTCTGTAATTATAAAAGATGGATATCTTCTATTAGAATTAAATTTTTATTTTATGTGAGAAATGTAAGATATATTTTATTAAAAGCTGGTAATCTGGGCAGTGCCTGTGGCTCAAAGGAGTAGGGCGCTGGCCCCATATACCGGAGGTGGTGAGTTCAAACCCAGCCCCGGCCAAAAACTGCAAAAAAAAAGCTGGTAATCTAACAATTTTAAATATTACCTATATACTTAATTCAAATAGCCACAAATTCTAGAAGGTGTCTCAATTACTTTCAACAGGTAATCTAATATTGTAATAATGGCAGGAGGATAAACATGGGAGAAAAAATTGTGACGATGGTAATTGATATGTAAATATTATGCCATGCTCATATTGTTTTTTTTTTGAGACAGAGTCTCACTATGTCACCCTTGGTAGAGTGCTGTGGCATCACAGCTCACAGCAACCTCAAACTGGGCTTAAGCGATTCTCTTGCCTCAGTCTCCCAAGTAGCTGGGACTATAGGCGCCTGCCAGAACACCCGGCTATTTTTTTTTTTTTTTTTGGTTATGGTTGTCATTGTTGTTTGGCTGGCCTGGGCTAGGTTCAAACCCCCCAGCTCCAGTGTATGTGGCTGGCACCTTAGCTGCTGAGCTACAGTCACCAAGCCCCATCTTCATATTTTTAAAGAACTTTTTTTCCCGTAGAAACTCATAGGTGCTCACTGAGTTTATGTGAATATCCCATTCCCCAAAAGGGAGGAAGAAATTACTAATATGTGGTATATTTCTGAAAAAGGCAATGTGTTAATCCATTTAACATGTCTTTTTTTTAAATTTTCCTTTCATAGAAAATAAACATGACATGAAGCAGGTTATTTTACTAAGGCATCAGGCAATAAATATTTCATACTTGATTTTGTTTCTAAAGAGAATATTTTGTCATAATTTGAATCATAGGATATGTTTCTTGTAGTGGGTGAAACATTGTCTACATATGATGAAAATACACGAGATTTCATGTTCCCGGGTCCGAACCAAATTTCTGGACACCATGATTCAAACCGCCAGGTTACCATGAGGAGGATTTCTGGCCTTCGAGTAAGTGTTTGCTTATTATTTTCTGAATTCATTCTTTATGGAGGATCACCAAATAACCCTCAACACCTTAAATGTGAAGAACTAATTTAACGTTTATTTGTTTTATAAAGTTATTTTAAACATACTGAAATCTAAATGAAAATAATTTAACAAAACCCATTTATGAACCACCTAAAATAAAAAGACGTTATTTTGACATATATTCTTCAAATCTCTCTCCCTTTTCTCTCCATTCCTCACCCAATTCCCATCTCATCTGTTTCTCTGTCTCTTTTTTCTCTTTTTCTGAGGATAATAACAAACATTTGAAAAGATACTCAAGCTCATTAACATTTAGAGAAATCCAAATTAAAGCAGCCTTATGATTTCATTTTTATAGCTATAAGATTGGCAACTTTTATTTAATCTTACGATATGTAGAGTATAAAAAATTGAAACTCTCATATCCTGCTATGCCATGTAGATCAGAACAATTACAATTCAAATATATCTAGTAAAGGCAAAAATTCTCATGATGTATTATCTTCTAGGTATGTATATTAGATATGTATTCTCTTTGCAATAAAATGTTCATTTTTAGTATTGCTCAGAATAGTGAATTTTTAATGTATTATTTTTATTAATGCATATTAGATGTACATAGTTTCAAGGTACATGTAATAATTTAATATAGCCATAATTTGTAAAGATCAATGTACTTGGGACATCCATCATCTTAAATATTTGTTCTTTCCTAATGCTGAAAACAAGTATAAAACTGGAGAAAATTGTTACAAATAACAACTTGAGGGAATTGGAAACTGGTTAAGTAAGACAAGACAAATGAAGAGGTTTTTGTGCTTGAAAAACTACTAATGCTTTGGGCAGAAATGGCAGGAGTGTGTGGCTCTTTTGCCTGGCATGCTCCCATAGCCTGCTTGGTGAGTGAGGACTGTGGCACAAAAATCAGAAGCTTTGGTTCTGGAGGTTGCCAGAATTTATTTTGGGTAGCGGGACAAATAGTGTGGCTTTGCCAGCTAAATATGGAGGATTCAGCTGAGAGCAGATGAAGAATCCTACAGCTTTGATAGGCTGATTGCATTTCTAACTGGGGAGAGCAGCACACCTGCCAGGAAATTGGCAAGGAGATCTTGGAATTAAGGGACAGAAAAAAGTGCTGAGATAAGCTCTCTTGGCTGACATCCTTGGCTGACTCCGAAACTCTGCATGTCTAGGGGAGATGGGGAGAACCCAGCAAAGAGTGGAAGCCTAAGACAAGAAATGATAAAAACTCTAGAAGAAAATGTGAGAAAAACTCCCTAATGATATCAGCCTGGGGATAGATTTTATGAAGAAGACCCCTTTGGCAACAACGGTACCTGATCAAGCTAAAAAGCTTTTGCACAGCTAAGAACACAATAAACAAAGTCAATAGATAATCTTCAGAATGGGAAAAGATATTCGCGTGTTATGAATATGAGAAAAGGCTAATAACCAGAATCATTAAAGAAATCAAATAAAAAAGAGAAACAACCCCATTAATCACTGGGCAAGAGAAATGAACAGAACTTCTCTCCTTCAAGAAAACAGATGAATGGCCAACAAACACATCAAAGAAGGCTCACCATTCCTAATCATCAGAGAAATGCAAATCAAAACCACCTTAAGATATCACCTAACCCCAGCAAGAATAGCTTGTATCACAAAATCCCAAAGCTGCAGATGCTGGCATGGGTTTGGAGAGAAGGGAACATTTATTATACACTGTTGGTAGAATTGCAAACTAATATAGCCCTTTTAAAATAAGTATGGAGAATCCTCAAAGAGCTAAAAGTTCCTTTTGACCCCACAATCCCTTTACTAGGTATCTACCCAGAAGAAAAAAGATCATTTTATCATTAAGGACATTTGCACTTGAATGCTTATAGCATCTCAATTCACAGTCACAAAGATGTGGAAACAACCCAAATCCCCATTAACCCAATGGGGAATGGATTAATAAAATGGATTAATAGAATGGATTAATAAAATGTAGTATGCTATTTTGGAATACTATTCAGCCATAAAAAGATGGAGACTTTACGTCTCTTTTATTTATTTACCTGGGTGTAGTTGAAGAACATCCTCCTTAGTAAAGTATCTCAAGAATGGAAAAGCAAGTACTGTACTCCCCATGTATTCATGTATTCAATACTAATTTGAAACTAGTGGATTAGCAACTATAGTCCTACATGAAAGAAAAACACAAATTCAAAAAGGGGGTGGTGGGAAGGGGAGAGGGTTCCAATAAGCTCCCACCTAAGGGGTATAATGTATGGGTATATGGCACACCTTCTGGGTGAAAGACTCAACTCCAACTCAGACTTTACCTTACAAATGCAAACAATTATATTTATCCTCATATTAATGCGAAATAAAAAGCAAAAAGAGTGAAAGCCAGTGGAGATTGGAGACCTGGCAACAGCTTTGGTTGGATGCATTCCCTAACCCACACACAGACAATCTGTAGAAAGTAGAACCTTCAGGGTTCACTGCATGGCCATTTAGGTATGCATATATAGGGGAGACTAGGAAGAATGGAAGAATAGAAGCATGGGATATGTAAGACCAAACAGCAAAATGGCAGATGTAAATACAATATCTGCCAATCTGTAAATAATAGATGTATTATCAATAATTATATCTAATATGAATGATAAAAATGTTCCAATAAATAGTTTGTTGCTTCTGTAGGCAACAGTGCATCTGTCCTCAGATTCTTGTGATGCTGTATAATCATCTGTGGATCTGAGGCTGTCTTTCTGAATCTATCACTATGGCAAGGGTTAAAACTACATCCTGACACTTTTTACAACAGACCGATTAACCTTAGCAAAGCACTATAACGTGGAAGTATAGCATTGGTGGGTGGATTAATGTGACCTAGTAAGTAGCTATAGCAGTGCCTACCATATAGAAAACACTCAGTATATGTTAATGATATGATGATAGGTGCTAATATCATAGTGACGATGATGGGATGGTAATGATGGTGATGGTATCTCCTCTGCTAGACTATGAATTCTAAAAATGCAATCTGGGCTAAAATTGGGTTATAGCAATTTTAGCCCAGGAATATGGGTAGAGGGGAAGGGAAGGAAGGGGAGGGAGGAGAGTGGATAGAGGGAGGCTGATTGGTGGGATCACGCCTATGGTTCATCCTATAAGGGTACATGTGAATCTCTCTAAGTGTAGAATATAAATGTCTTAACACAATAACTAAGAAAAAGACATGAAGGCTATGTTAACCAGTTGGATGAAAGTATTTCAAATTGTATACAGAAATAGTACACTGTACCCCATGATAGTATTAATGTACACT
>CAUYQV010046423.1:0-16767 GCA_963574575.1 Galagoides demidoff
TGGTCCCAGCTACTTGGGAGGCGGAGGCAGGAGACTCGCTTGAGCCCAGGAGTTGGAGGTTGCTATGAGCTGTGATGCCATGGCACTCTACCCAGGGGGATAGCTTGAGGCTCTGTCTCAAAAAAAAAAAAAAAAAGATGGCACATTGCTGCTGAGAGCTCACAGGGCTAAAGGTGGAAGGGCACAAAGGGGAGAATGTTAGTTCCCTCCAGCCACTTTGTAATTTGCTAAGCCCATTCATGAGGGCTCTACCAAGCCCACATGACTCAATCAGCTCCTGTAGGTCCCACTTCTTAATACTATCCCATTGATGATTAAGTTTCAACATACTGAATTTCGGAGGGGACACAAATACACGGTATTCGAACTATGCCATACGGCTTTGTCTCTTTTGCCTTATTTTTTTCCTGTAGAATACTTTTTTTTTTGTTAAAGAAGCCAGGTAGTTTGTTCTATACGGTTTCCCATAATCAGGGTTTTGCAAATTATGTCCCTCAGTAGTGGTTAACCTATCCCTCTGTCCTCTTAATTTCTGAAAACTGGTTCTTAGGTATAAAGGAATGAATGTTTTAACTGAAGAATATAGTGTTCTTTTTTTTTTTTTTGAGACGGAGCCTCAAGCTATCCCCCTGGGTAGAGTGCCATGGCATCACAGCTCATAGCAACCTCCAAGGCTCAAGCGAGTCTCCTGCCTCCGCCTCCCAAGTAGCAGGGACCACAGGCACCAGCCACAACGCCCGGCTGTTTTTTGGTTGCAGCCATCATTGTTGTTTGGCAGGCCCGGGCTGGGGATTCAAACCCGCCACCTTAGGTGTACGTGGCTGGTGCCTTAGCCGATGAATATAGTGTTCTTAAATGTTCGATTTCAGCTTACAACTTTTATTTTATTTGTGACTGTAATAAATTATCGAAATAATTTTTAAGTGGTTTTGAGTAATGTTTGTTTCAATCTATAAAGGTAGTTAATTAAACCCCGTCCAACACAGATATATAATTCTTTGGGATCGAGAAACTATAGCCTGTAGGCGCACCGCCCTTTTCTGTAAATTTTATTGGAACATAGTCACGCCCATTCACTTATGTATTTATTGTCTATAACTGTTTTCCCAATACAATGGCAGAATTGAGTAGTTGTAATAACTTTCTGACCCATAAAACCTAAAAAAAAAATCTAAAATATTTACTGTGTGGCCCTTTAAGAAAAACTTTGCTGACCTCTGCTCATTATTTATACATTTCATTTAAGTTTACAGATGTAATATATCTTGTTTCTCTTTTAGGTACCTCCGTTATCTGGCAATGTGTCAATCTTCAAGTATTAATTCTTATAAAGCTAATCATTTACACTTACAAATATGGGAAACTTTAGATTATCTTAGATGTCTTGAAACTCTGCCTAAACTTTATGAAGATTACATCTTAAAACCAGGAGCCTATATCAGTTACTTGATTACACACACTTCACATTGTTGTTACAAGGGGGAATCTCTTCTTTAGCCAAATTCTCTTGTTAAGTACACGATATACCTAATATACTCGGGTTCCTTATTATTGTGGTTTTGAATTCTTAAACCTTCCACATGAATTCTTATTTTTCTGGGATGGAAAGATATGAGGCACTGGGGAAGAATGTTTCCATCCCAGATTACCTGAAGAGATCTGTTAAGAAAGGCAAACGCTGCCCCAATTAATTGAGCTAATTTAGAGTCAGAGATTTTGGCAGGTCCTGAGATATAAAGTTGCAGATACGCAAGGGATTACAGCCCCTACTGTCATTCTAAGTTCCTTTTTGTAAACACTATGTCAGAGATTTCAAAGCTTTAAGGGCTCACAAGACCTAATTCTCACACAAGTCTGCAGCCTTTTCAAGAGTCCATCTATTCCTTGACTGGATGATTACATTTGTATCTCTGGTTTCTATTGTATTTCCTACCTAACTCTAAAGATCATTAGCTCCCTGGGGTCCAAAGAAATATATTTTTATTTATCCATTTCATGTGCAAATCCTTCACTATGTATCTCCAATATACTACATATAAGAACTTTAAAAAGGGCTCGGTGCCTGTAGCTTAAGCGGCTAAGGTGCCAGCCACATACACCAGAGCTGGTGGGTTAGAACCCAGCCTGGGCCTGCCAGACAATGACAACTACAACCAAAATAAGCCAGGTGTTGTGGCAGGCACCTGTAGTCCCAGCTACTTGGGAGGCTGAGGCAAGAGAATCACTCAAGCCCAGGAGTTGGAGGTTGCTGTGAGCTGTGATGCCACAGCATTCTACCCAGGATGACAGCTTGAAGCTCTGTCTAAAAAAAACAACCCCCCCAAAAAAACTTTAAAAAGGAACCTAAGATTGGGAATGGGGGCTTACACCTGTAAATCTAGCACTTGGAAGGCCAAGGCAGGTAGATTCCCTGAGCTCACAAGTTCAAGACCAGCCTGAGCCAGTGAGACCCCGTCTCTAAAAACTAGCCGGGTGTTGTGGTGGGTGCCTGTAGTCCCAACCACTTGGGAGGCTGAGGCAAGAGGATCACTTGAAGCTAAGGGTTTGAGGTTGCTGTGAGCTAAGACACCACAGCGCTCTATTGAGGGTGACCAAGTGAGACTCTGTCTCAAAAAAAAGAAAAGAAACCTAAGCGCCTTTAGTACGTTAGAACGTCTGACAGAACTCAAGATATTACATGATAGGGTCGGGTATGGTGGCTTGTGCCTGTAATCCTAGCACTCTGGGAGGCCCAGGCAGATGGATTTCTTGAGCTCAGGAGTTCGAGACCAGCCTGAGCAAGAACAAGACGCTGTCTAAAAAAACTAGCTAGGTGTTGTGGTGGGCTCCTGTAGTCCCAGCAACTTGGAAGGCTGAGGCAAGAGGATCCCTTGTGCCCAAGAGTTTGAGGCTACTGTGAGCTATGATGCCACAGCACTCTATCAGGGGCAAGAAAGTGAGACTCTGTCTCAAAAAACAAAACAACAACAACAACAAAAACCCACAAAAAAAAGAATTACTTGTTGACCTGCAATGTCCACCTTCTCATTTCTCCATTTATCTTAAGAGTCTGTTTACAATTTGTCCTATCAGAACGATAATGAAGTGATATATTGCATTTTGTTAACAAGTCTCTAAGATTTTTTAATCTATTGCAATTTTCTGCCCTTCTAAAGCCATTGGTTTGCTAAAGAAATCCAGTTATTAGTTTTCTGTAATTTCCTGCTTTCTAGATTTGGCTGATTGTTTTTAGGTGGTATGAAGTCTTTGAAATTGTTCCTTTATCCTCTATTTCTAGTAGCAGGCTTGATTAGATTCAGAGTCTTTATTTTTTAACCTGCCCTCATGGACAGGTTAAATGTATTTTCTAAGTATCAAAGAGTTTTGAACTTGATAGGAACTTGAATTTTCCCATATTCCTAGAGTATCAAAAATGGCAACCTGATTGAAGTTTGTATTCGCACGGCTTTGAGTCGAACTTGCACTCACAACTCATATAATACCTAATTACAGAGGGGACCAAACATTTTATACACATTTTAAGAAAGGAAAAAACATTAAAATTGTAATACTCAATTCACGTTTGACTTCTGCAATTACAAGAGATACAAGTTACAAGATAAGAAACGATATTTGTATATATTGGGTATTACAATTGTAACAGTTTCTTTTCTTGCTTGAAAATGTGTATACTTCTTTTGGCACACTCTGTGTTAAATGCTTTTCACGCAAAAGTGTTTCACAAAGTGTGAAATAACTATCTGCAGTTTTCTCCAACATCTTTCAGGTGAGGCAACTAAAGCTTAAAGCCTTTGATCAGCTTCACCAGTAAGCAAGAGATGGTGTGAGTTCAGGGTGGAATTGGAATCTTAATTTCTTGATCCCTTTCTCCTCTAAATAAATCCGCCCCCCTAGTTTCCGCATTTCCGGTTCTCAGAGGGCGCTAACCCTTAGGCCGCCGTCCCTCCTTCCGCCGCACCCTGCCCCGCCTCGCCTCGCCCCATTTCCACGCCGGGGAAGCCCCGCCCCTTGGTCCCGCCCTCCCTCTGCTGGTCTGGAGTCACGCCCCAGCGAGGACCCGGAAAACCACACTTCCCAGAGAGCACCGCGGGGGCGGAGGCTTCGCGGGCTGGCGCCATTACTGTGGAGAGAAACGGCAGTGCGGCCTGTGATCATGGCCCTGTTTCCGGCCTTTGCTGGGGTTAGTGAAGCTCCAGAGAGCGGGAGCTCCAGGAAGGGTAAGCATACAAACGGGCGGGAGAAGGCAAGGAGCGGGCTTAAGATGCGGTTTCTCAGGCCCTGGTCTCGGCCCTTGCCTTGGATTTGTTTATCTATTTGTATCCCAGAGTTCTTTGCGACGCTGCAAAGGCTTCTGGGAAGGGCTTCAGGCCTCCTTCGAGGTCTGCGGATCAAAGGCTGCTGCTGGGGTTGTGGTTGTAGGGTTGTGGAGGGGTGAAGAAACAAGGGGTAGATGCCCTGCAGCTGTGAGCTCTGTATTACCGTGTTGTTGGATCCCATTCTTTCTTCAAGCCTCATTTCACCTTTAAAATGGGAATTATGGTACTTAACATCTCAAGAAGACACCTGATGCAAATGCTGAATCTTTTTATTACATGTACCTTACTTTCCTGTTTTTCTTGTTTCTGAAAATGTTTGTTAGGTTAATATGTTTTGGCTGGCCTAGAGCTAGAGATTTAAGGATGCTATCATTTTCTCTCCAAATGGTCACAACACCTAGTGAAAACTTATTTTGGGGGGATCTAGTCCTTGTCAGGTTATGGCTTTACATATTTTATTTAAGATCCAAACATTTCAAGATAGCTGCATTGACTAAAATGTAGTCGCAGAGTGAATTCATTTAAGAAGGAATTAATCCTAAATCATGCGCCTTAGGTGTTGGGGCTCAATTGTGTCTGACACCTCTGCTATATCCTCTCATAGGTCCTAGACATCTCTTTTTTGTAACACTTCTCATAGCTGTGACTAATTTCTTTCTTTTCTTTTCTTTTTTTTTTTTTTTTTTTTGAGGCAGAGTCTCACTATGTTGCCGTAGGTAGAGTGCCCTGGAGTCTCAGCTCACAGCTACCTTAGACTCCTGGGCTTAAGCGATTCTCTTGCCTCAGTCTCCCAAGTAGCTGGGACTAAAGGCGCCCTCCACAACACCCAGCTATTATTTTTGTTATTGCAGTTGTCACTGTTGTTTAGCAGGCTGGGGCTGGATTTGAACCCGCCAGTCTTGGTGCATATGGCCGGCGCTGTAACCACTGTGCTATGGGGCACCGAGCCTGTGAGTAATTTCGTATATAGTTTGTGTAATTGTAGTCTTCATTTACTAGACTGTAACCTCTATGAGGTCAAGAGACTGTTTGTCTATTCATTGTAGCATATTTGGCTCTTAGGTACAAAATATAGGTGTTCAATAAATATTTGTTGGATGTGCAGACTAATAATAGGTACGTAATAATTTTGTGTTGCTTGAGTGCACCTTGAAAAGTGTACAATATATGGATATTGTAGATGGTACATGTGAACTACAGGAATAATTAGTTCTAATGGAAAGTTCAAAGAAGGGTTTTATTTAGGAGCTAACTTTTGGGATGGCTCTTTAAGAGGGTAGGTAGGATTTGGACAAATAAAAAATAGTGGAAGGGCATCCCGGGGCCTTCAATGTCCTAAACAAAAAAAAGTGTGAGACCTGCACAGAGAACTGTGAATTAGCCATAAATACAGTGCCATGAAGAGGAGCCTTGGGAAGTGTGGTTGGAGCTGGTAGTAAGGAGGATGATGGCCTTCAATAACAGGAGAAGGGATTATCCTTTTATTTTGGGAGGGGAAAATTGAAAGTTTGTAGGCGAGTGTTACTTTTGTCATTAATCTTAACCAGCATTTATTGGACATCATCTGGACATCAAGCATCAGGAAATATATGTAAAAGTGTTCTTTATAAAGTGCTGTCTTTAAAAAAATTAAACTCAACAATATCACTCATAATGAAATTAACTGCAATTTTTTGATATTTATTTACCAGTCAATGTTCAGATGTCTCAAAAATGGCCCTTTACAGTTGATTTGTTAAGTCAGCTTCCAAAAAAGATACAGCATTGCATTTTGTGGGTATGTCTCTTAGGTGTCTTTTAACATAAAACAGTTTTTCCCTGTCCTTCATCTTTCCATGTGATTGATTTTTTTGTGTGTGTGTGTGAGACAGAGTATAGTGCCATGGCGTCATAGATCACAGCACAGGAACTTCAAACTCTTTTTTTTGAGACAGGGCCTCAAGCTAGTCTCCTGCCTCCGCCTCCCAAGTAGCTGGGACCACAGGCGCCCATCACAATGCCTGGCTATTTTTTGATTGCAGCCATCATTATTGTTTGGTGGGCCCGGGCTGGATTCGAACCTGCCGCCTTAGGTATATGTGGCTGGCGCCTTAGCCACTTGAGCCACAGGCGCTGAGCCCAACCTCAAACTCTCGGGCATAAGTGATTCTCTTGCCTCAGCTGTCCCAGTAGCCTGGACTACAGATGCCTGCCACAACTACTAGCTATTTTTTTTTGTTGTTGTTGCAGTTGTTATTGTTGTTTAGCTGTCCCAGGCTGGGTTTGAACCCACCAGCCTCCCTGTATGTGGCTGGCATCCTACCCACTGAGACATGCACCGCCATGTGATGGATTTGTTGAGGAAACTGGGTCATTTGTCATGTAGGCCCTTCCCACTAAAAAAAGCCTCGTGGTGTCATTTAACAGGTTTCTCTATCCCAGTATTTCTTGGCAACTGGTAATTAGATCCAGAGATTCAGGTATAATTTTTTGTTGAAAATTCCTTATTGAGGAGGCGGCACCTGTTGCTCAGTGGGTAGGGCACCAGCACCATATATTGAGGGTGGTGGGTTCAAGCCTGGCCCTGGCCAAACTGCAACAAAAAAACAAAAAAATAGCTGTAGTCCCAGCTAATTGGGAGGCTGAGGCAAGAGAATTGCCTAAGCCCAAGAGCTGGAGGTTGCTGTCAGCTGTGATGCCACCACACTCTACCGAGGGTGACAAAGTGAGACTCTCTAAGAAAAAAAAATTCCTTATTGAGGGTGTTGTCCACTTGCTGTTGAATCACGTTGGAAGAATGTGCTGTCTGGTTTTCTCTCTTAATGATATTAAGATCAATAAGTGAATTACAAGGCTGATCATCCATCATGAAGCCCATCAACCTTTCACCTAATGATTTTTGCAGTCATGTGTAATTTTGTTTAGGTTATTATTTCATTGAGGTTGCAAAATGATTATTTTCTAATTTTATCATTCCTCCTATATTTATTAACAAGGGCTTTTTTTTTTTAATAAAGAGGAAAGGATGAATACCTGATTTCATTTCCTTGTCAGTTTTCAAAATAACTGGGGGTCCCAGTAACTTCTAGAGCTGACCAGTGAGGTGTGTTTTTTGTCTTCATTATGAACTAATAAATTTAACATTTATATTTCAGTCTACTGAAAGTAGTATTTTTTAATGCTCAATTGTCCCATCTTTGGCGAATGGGGGCTTGATTAAATTGGTGCCTTTGGCATGGCCCAGCCATCTTTATTTATTTATTTATTTTTAGAGACAGGATCTCAGTCTGTCTTTCAGGCTAGAGTGTAGTTCCCCAGTCATAGCTCACTGCAACTTTGAATTCTTGGACTCAAGTGATGCTTCTGGCTCAGCCTTCCAAGTGGCTGGGACTATGGCTATACACCATCATACCCAGCTAATTTTTTTTTTTTTTAATTTTTGTAGATATACTGTTCTTGCCCAGGCTTTTTTCTGAAACTTCTGGCCTCAAGTAATCCTCCCTCCTGGGCCTCTCACAGTGCCTCTCACTGACCCAGCCAAGCCAGTCATCTTTAATAGCTTACTTTCTGTCCTAAGAGATATCTGAGCCTCATCACTTATGTATTCTATTAGGCCTGGAGTTGATCATTTCTCCATAGAACGCTGGTTTCTTTTAATGGAAAATGGTATGTATATATTAAAATCACAAACTGAGTATCATTACTTGTAGACTTTTTCAAAGACCGGAACCAAGGAGAGAAAACTATATCATGAATTCATACTGATATTTCCAGTCCAAATTTAAGATTAGGAAATTTTTACTTGTTTGTTTTAATTTATGTGTATATTTTTATATATTCAGAATAGCAATGTGACTGATACTAATAGTTTCAGATTTCTTTATGGTTCTGTTTGTTCTTAGGACATAGCCCACAGTGGATGTATAGTCAAAGTACTGTGCTTAATTTTTCTTAAAATTTTTATTTATTTATTTATTTATTTATTTTTAAAGATAGGGTCTCTTTTTGTTTTAGAAACAGAGTCTCACTTTGTCGCCCTTGGTAGAGTGCTATGGCATCACAGCTCACAGCAATCTCTAGCTCTTGGGCTTAGGTGATTCTCTTGCCTCAGCCTCCCCAGTAGCTGGGACTACAGGTGCCCACCACAACACCTGGCTATTTTTTTTGTTGCAGTTTGGCCGGGGCCAGGTTTGAACCTCCACCCTTGGTATATGGGGCCAGTGCCTTACTTACTGAGCCACAGGTGCCACCCGGGGGGGGGGGTCTCACTCTTGTCACCCAGTCTGGAGTGCAGCAGCTCAGTCATAGGTCACTGTAGCCTGCAATTCCTGGGCTTATGAAGTCTTCCCACCACAGACTCCCAAGTAGTTGGGACTACAAGTATATGCTACCCTGCCTGGCTAATTTGAAAAAAAAAATATTATTTTTATTTTTTTAGAGATAGGGTCTTGTTACGTTTCCCAGACTGGAAATTAGTGTGTTTCAAAATCACTTGAAATCATTTTTTGTGGTTTTGCCACCAGTTTGATGTACAATTAGGTATATCTGTTGCATTTTTTTGTTCTTTTTTTTTTTTTTTTTTTTTTTGAGAGAGAGCCTCAAGCTGTCCCCCTGGGTAGAGTGCTATGGCATCACAGCTCACAGCAACCTCCAACTCCTGGGCTCAAGTGAGTCTCCTGCCTCCACCTCCCAAGTAGCTGGGACCACACACGCCCGCCACAATGCCTGGCTATTTTTTTGGTTGCAGCTGTCATTGTTGTTTGGTGGGCCCGGGCTGGATTCGAATCCATCACCTTAGGTGTATGTGGCTGGCGCCTTAGCCACCTGAGCCACAGGCGCCGAGCCAAATTTTGTTTCACTTGTTAGAGGTTGCTTTTTTCCTTTTGATTTGATTTTGTTTCATAATGATGTAAAACATTTATATAGTTCTAAAGTTGAAAATATAAACCAGGTGTATTCAGAGAAAACCTTCCATCTCTGTTCCTCCAGCTCATTACTTTCCTTCCCCTACAGGTTGAAATTTTCTTTAGTTAGTGTTACGTAACCTTCTCTCCCCTCAATAGTGAGCAGCTGCATTTCCCTTCTCTTTTGTAAGTGCATGCTTTTCAGCATTTTGCCTTAAATCCGGGCAGTCACTCTACAGTAGAATATAGAGACCCTTCTCATTTCTTTACTGGTACACATAACTCCATTGGGTGACCGTTGCATACTTTGTTCAACTAGTCCCCTATTAAGGACATTTGGACTCTTCCCAGTCTTTGTTATAAATAGTACTTTTTGCCTTACACCATAAAATGTTATAAAAAAAAGTTAGTGTTGGTAGTAGTGGATATAAAGGTTCAATTACAAAGATATTAAACTCCTGGACAAGAAAGACAAGAATGAATTAGGGGGCTCTGCTCTCTCCTGTCTTGGTGCCATTAAGATTTAGGCCAGAGTCTGGCGTGGTGGCTTGTTCCTGTAGTTCCAGCACCTTGGGAGACTAAGTTAGGAGGATTGCAGAACCCCTAAGTTCAAGGCTGTAGTGAGCTATGGTTATGTCACTGCACTCCAGCCTGGGCAACAGAGTGAGACCCTCTCATTAAAGAAAAAAAAGGTCAGGATTCAGGTCACATTCAGTAAGGGGCTGGCAGGGCTGCGTTTAGCAGCATTCATTCTTGCCCACAGGGTAATGGAACCTTCATTGTGTCAGGAGTAGCAGGGAGCCCCAGTGTCTGGTCCCTCCTATTCATGAGCCCTTTTTTCCTACCCTCAGGTTGTGTATATTAAGATTGTGTACCCTAAAGCATTGTTTTTATTTGTTTATTTTTTTTTGAGACAGAGTCTCACTTTGTCACACTTGATAAAGTGTCATGGCGTCATAGCTCACAGCAACCTCTAACTCTTGGGCTTAAGCCATTCTCTTGCCTTAGCCTCCCAAGTAGCTGGGTCTACAGGCACCCGCCACAATACCCAGCTATTGGCTCAGTGCCTGTGGCTCAATCGGCTAAGGCGCCAGCCACGTACACCTAAGGTTGCGGGTTCAAATCCCCAGCCCGGGCCCGCCAAACAACAATGATGGCTGCAACCAAAAAATGGCCGGGCGTTGTGGTGGGCGCCTGTGGTCCCAACTACTTTGGAGGCGGAAGCAGGAGACTCACTTGAGCCCAGGAGTTGGAGGTTGCTGTGAGCTGTGATGCCATGGCACTCTACCTAGGGGGATAGCTTGAGGCTCCGTCTCAAAAAAAAAAAAAAAATGCCCAGCTATTTTTTCCTTGCAGTTGTCATTGTTTAGCAGGCCTGGGCTGGGTTCGAACCCACCAGCCTCACATGTGGCTGGTGCTGTAACCACTATGCTATGGGCACTGAGCCTAAAACATTGTTTTTGAAAGTCAAATATTTGAATAGAATTGGGATGGAAGGTGGCATATCAGTTTATTTTATCTTCATAACAATGTGAAACAGGTATATTAACCATATTTGTGGGAGAAACTAAATTTATCCCCCCCCCCAAACCTCTCCTTGTGGCATCTACACATCAGGAAGTGGCACCATAAGTCACTGAAGCCAAAACTTAGATATGTACCTCGACTCCCCCATTCAATTCTTCATCTAGTCCTTCCAGATAACTCTCACATTTGTTAGTTTGTCTCTAGTTGCACTATCACTACCTAATTTTTGCCAACATCATTTCCTGGATTACTACCACAGCCTCCTAAAATAGTCTTCCTACCTTTAGACCTACCTTTACTCTGTGAGCCATTCTCCATGCTATAGCAAGAATTTCAAAATGCTTTATTTAAAAATAGTGTGCCATCTTTTTATGGCTGCATAGTATTCCATGGTATACATATCCACAATTTATTTTATTTCATTTATTATGTTTTTTAGAGACAGTCTCACTTTGTCGCCTTTGGTAGAGTGCTGTGGCATCACAGCTCACAGCAACCTCCAGTTCTTGGGCTTAGGCGATTCTCTTACCTTAGCCTCCTGAGTAGCTGGGACTACAGGCACCCACTACACGTAGCCCAGCTATTTTTTTGTTGCAGTTTGGCTGGGGCTGGGTTCAAACCCGCCACCCTCAGTATATGGGGCCGGCACCCTACTCACTGAGCCAAGGGCGCTGCCCCCTCCACAGTTTATTAATGCGTTGACAGGTTGATGGGCACTTGGGTTGATTCTATATCTTATCAATTATGAACTGAGGTGTTATAAACACCCTAGAACAAAAAAAAAAAAAAGATGGAGACTTTACATCTTTTCTATTAACCTGAATGGAGTTGAAGAACATTCTCATTAATAAAGTATCACAAGAATGGAAAAGTGAGTATCCAGTGTATTCAGTACTAATATGAAACCAATAGATGAAGAACTATAGGCTCACACAAGAGAAAAACAATTAAATTCAAGTGCGGGGGAGGAGGAAGGGAAGCAGGGTTGATGTGCTCTCACCTAGTGGGAACAATGAAAGGGTACATGGCACACCTGGGAGAAGGGCTCAGCTACAACTTGGACATCTGTCTACTTAACAAACTCAAACGTTACCTAATTGTACTCTCATGTTAATCTGAAACTAAACAAAAAAGAAAAAATGTGCTGTTTCACTGGTAGATGCTTTAAAAATATTAACTCATTGAATTTGCATAACAACTCTATGAAGTCTGCACTGTTGAAATGTAGGCCCAGAGCCAGTAAGTAACATGCCCAAGGTCACGTGGGTAGTTAAGTCACAGAGATAGGGTTTGAACTCAAGCAACTTGGCACTACTCTTTGCTGCTGGTATTTTCAACACTAGATGGGATTTTGTCATTCTTGCTCAAAAGCTGACTATGTGTCCATTGCTTTTAGGGGAATCCCAAACTCTCTATAGTGTTTTTCAAGGCCCTACCTCTCCAGCTTCATTTGCCCTCCCTAGTCCTTGTGGCCAAGTCGTGATAATTTATTGCTATTTCCCAGAGTCATGCTTTCTCACTTTTAGACCTTTGTATAAGCCATTTCTTCTTAGACGCTTTCTAGGGGTCTATTTGCTTAACTCTTCAGCCTTTATATCTTAGCTGGGATGTTGTCTCAGAAGGCTTCCTTCATCTACATTCTCTTGTTATTCCCTATATATTTTCTCCGTTTTGGCATTTGTTGCATTGCATGTGAGTGACTGCCAATATGTCAGTTTCATGAGAGTAGGATTGGGTTTGTCTTGTTCGTTGTGCATTCCTAGTACCTAGAACAGTGCTTGGCTCTCAGTAGAAACTTACTAGATGAAAAAAAGAGATCCCAAGAGTTTAAGTGTTTTGTTCAGAGTTGTACAACTAAGAAACAATAAACCCAATTTGAACAGAGGTCATTCTGACTCTAGAACTTCTGTTACAACGGTGCTATCATGTTAGGATGCTGGAGTTTTGCTTGTTTGAATATTACTCCTGGAATTCGTGGGCCTCTTCAAATTGTAGGTTAACTCCCATGAAGGGCTGGCTCTGGTCAGGTTCTCTGTAATTACCATCTTAAACGTAGTTCTCAGTCATGTCTGCTGGGTGCTTTTTGTACAGATAAGTTTGGGCTCCCAGATCCTTTGTCAGAAAATGAGAGGTTTGATCAAAATGAAGAGGTTGACTTATTCTTTTTAAAGGAACAACCTTCATTGTAATATATAACATAGATGCTGATTTGTTTATATAGTTGGCCCTAGAAAGATTTTTGAATTATCATCTCTGGCGAGGCAGCAGTCAACTCTGAGTTTAGTTAAACAAACTAGTTATTCGTGCTATTTTGTTATAATAGAATGGTGAATGGATAATTAGATAGTTTATCCAGTTATAATTCAATTTTTTTTTTACTTTTAAATCTTTTCATAATAGTTCCTTCTATCTGAAGTAGAATTGAATTAAAGCATTTTCTGTAGTGATGGAGAAGTAAGTTATATAATAAACATATTACAAAAAATATTTCAGCTTAAAGTATTCACCAATGACTTATTATATTATTTTCTGCTGAATTATCCTTAAAATGTATACATGCTATGTTTCTACTGGTTACCTGCCTATTTTTGTTAGGCATTAGTATTAAAGTGTTTTTTTTCCCCCAAGGCTTTCACCTTTTCTTCCTTTCTTAGATGTGTGTATGTGTCATAAAATGTCTGGCAGGGTATTAATTTCCAGGCAAGTTCTAACCAGTGATTTATTTACTAACCTTCAGGGCAAACAATTTGTTAACCAGTGGAATTCTCTATCTTAAACTGTAGGCACTTGCTGCCTTGCTGATCTTCTCTGTAATATGTTACATCCTACTTAGTATAGGCACAGTTATCTAAAAACAAATTTAGGCTCGGTACCTGTGGCTCAAGCGGCTGAGGCGCCAGCCACATACACCTAAGGTGGCCGGTTCGAATGCAGCCCGGGCCCACCAAACAACAATGACGACTGCAACCAAAAAATAGCCAGGTGTTGTGGCAGGTGCCTGTTGTCCCAGCTACTTGGGAGACTGAGGCAAGAGAATCGCCTAAGCCCAGGAGTTGGAGGTTGCTGTGAGCTGTGTGATGCCACAGCACTCTACTGAGGGCGATAAAGTAAGACTCTGTCTCTACAAAAAAAAAAAAAAAAAAAAGCTTATAAATGTACTATAGGAACAGTTAAGGTTTGATTATAATCACTATTTGAGCAGACCCTTTCTTGTTCACCACTGTTCCTCCAATACCTAGAATGCCTGGGCACATAATCGTTACTCAGTAATTTACTTAATGATTGAATATGCATTTGCAATGAGGAATAGAAGCATTGTGAGAGCTATACTTTATACTTAGATAATAGGCTTTTTTTTGAAGATCTCAAATGTCTTCAGTTTGTTTAGCCAATTAGGTGTAGATATAAAGATGGAAAGATACAGTCCACATCCTCATCCATTTTTTATCTATTCAAACAATATTTATCAAGTCTGCTTGCTTTGTGCCAAGGCACTGTACCAGGACTTGGGAATACAGAAGTGAGTAGTCATGGCCCCTGCCCTCATGGTGCTTATAGTTTGGGGAGGAATAGGTAGGAGCAGGGAAGGGAGCTGGAAACTTGGATACAAGAGTTGTAAGCCGGTTGGTGTATTTGTTTGACTAGCAGAATGGTTGTTTTTTTTTTTTTTTTTTTAAGAAATAGAATTTTACTTTATCACCCTTATTAGAGTGGTATGGCATCATAGCTCACAGCACCCTCCAACTCCTGGGCTCAGGCGATTCTCTTGCCTCAACCTCCTGAGTAGCAGGGACTACAGGTTTTTGTTAGTTTTTTATGTTGCCCCTTCATGTAGTGTCACAATAATCATTACTAATCTATAGGGATTTGAATTGCTGGCTTTGAATATAATGGGCAGACTGACATGCAGATAATGAGATTGATGTGAAAATTGT
This sequence comes from Galagoides demidoff, assembly GCA_963574575.1. NCBI lineage: Eukaryota > Metazoa > Chordata > Mammalia > Primates > Galagidae > Galagoides > Galagoides demidoff. The sequence goes on from CAUYQV010046423.1 coordinate 14,662, forward strand.
CCCAATATCCCCATGTACCAATTACAAGGAGATTTTAGTGGAGAAAGTGAAGCACCATGGTGTAGTAGAGAGAACTGGATGAAGAATCACAAATCCAGTTTCAAATGTATGCCCTGGCCACAGGACTTAACTTCTTTGGGCCGACAGCTGTTGATCTGTAAGTGAGGACTTGGTATCTAGGCTGTGCTCTGCTCAGCCTTCTCAGACCCACCCCTTCCTTCTCCACCCCCAACCAGAGCATCCCTGCCTTTTTTGTTGTGCATATTAGACATCTCTGAAAGATTTTGTTTAAAAAGTGAGTTCCTTTTTAAAGGAAGAAAGGTTTGAAAATGTGTGAACTAGATGATCTCCAAAATGCTGCCAGGTCTAGTATCCGAAGATTATTACTTCTAATATTCCATTATTGCTGTTCACAGCTGTTCACTATTTTGGTATACTACCAAAACCCCAAACAAAACAAACTTACTGTCAGGTGAAAACACCTTTTGCCCCAACATAGGTCAAAGTCATTTGCTTGAGATGTAGGTCACACAGGGTCCATGATGATTCAGGTTCAAATTTGAGAGTTTTAGAAATCAGACCGAGCAACATAATGAGAACAGTCTTTATGAAAAATTAGAAAAATTAGTCAGATGTGGTGGTGCGTGTCTGTAGTCCCAGTTACTTAGGAAGTTAATGCAGGAAGATCACTTTAGCCAAGGACTTTGAAGCTGCAGTGAGCGATGATAGGCCAGTGCACTGAATTCCAGCTAGGTTAGGCAACAGAGTAAGACACTGTCTCAAAAAAAAAAGCCAAGAATTTTTGTGCTTTATGAATGATTCTTTTCACAGTGGTCCCATATGTCAAAGCCTCAACTGCATCCTTAAAAACCTTTCTGTACCTTCTGATGGACTTTGAAGAGTCACATACTTGATGTTGTTTTGATGTCTATATTTCGTTTTTTTTTTTTTTAATTTCACGTTGATGTGAGGGTACAAACAACTAGGTTACAATGTTTTCATTTGTTAGGTAGAGTCCCTCTTGTCATTGTTTGTGTCCCTTGATGTCTATATTTCTTTACATTTCCTTCCAGTTGTAATCACTATCTAGAATATTCATGTACAAATATACTGGAATTGTTTGAGAGCACCTTTCCCTGCGTAGTATTTGTTCCATACTTTTCCTTTGTTCATGGAAGATTTGATTGTTTTGGAAATAACTGTGATCTCAGTGAACAACAGGAGATATTTTCACCTGTCTCTTGGCGGGAATTAGGCTGAAGGGAGGGGGACAAACCTCAGAAGGAAAAAGGAGAGGGCAGAAGAAAGATTGCATGAAGAATTGTTTAGCTACAAATTACTTAATCCCTTAGTTTCCTCTTCTTTTTTTTAATTTTTTATTTATTTTATTTATTTTATTTTCTTGAGACAGAGCCTCAAGCTATCCCCCTGGGTGGAGTACTGTGGCATCACAGCTCACAGCAACCTCCAACTCCTGGGCTCAAGCTAGTCTTCTGCCTCAGCCTCCAAGTATCTGGGACCACAGGTGTCCGCCACAACACCCAGCTATTTTTTTTTGGTTGTAGCCGTCATTGTTGTTTTGGCGGGCCCTGGCTGGATTCGAACCTGCCACCTTAGGTGTATGTGGCTGGCGCTTTAGCCACTTGAGCCACAGGCACCAAGCCTAGTTTCCTCTTCTATAAAGTAGAGATCATAACATCTTTCATAGAGATTTGTGAGGATTAAAAACTGTAAAGAACATAAGTGCTTAGTATAGTGTTTGGGCTGTAGACACAGAAGTTAGAATCCTTCTGTTTCCCTTTTATTGGTAGCTTTTCTTTATTTAAGGTACCTTTTCTTGTTTTGGAATTTTCCTTCCCACCTCCTTTTCTTTTTGCTCACAAATACTTGTCAAACACCCACTGTATGCCAGGCATTGCCCAAGGTGATACAGGAGTGAATAAAACAAAGTACCTGTCACCAAGGAGCACACATTCTAACCTCTGCTCCTTAGATACAATTACTGTAATGGACTAGTGTCCAGCATACATAAAGAAGCTTAGAACTCAGTTATAAAAAGACAACCTGGCTCGGCGCCTGTGGCTTAATCAGCTAAGGTGCCAGCCA
>CAUYQV010046424.1:0-12228 GCA_963574575.1 Galagoides demidoff
AAACTCTCACTTTTCACAGATGACATGATCTTATACCTGGAGTAGGGGCTTGGAGGCAGGAGGAGAGAAGGTATTTGGTGGGACCTGACCTATTGTGCATAATGCAATGGTATATTTCAAAATTACTAAAGTATACTATAAATGTCTTACCACAACCAATAAGTGAGATGATATTTATGTTAATCAGTCTGATTTAAGCGTTCCATATTGTATATCAAATCAGCACCTTGTAACCCATAACTGTACACAGTAAACAACAAAAAACATTTAATTTTAGGTTTCAGAGTTCCTGAGAGAGCTTCTCACTATTTGAGAAAATAAAGAGTTAAAATTGGAAAAAGAAAGTGTTCTTTAATTCTAAGTAATATTAATTTAACTAATAGGTATTTTCATGGAATCAAGGCTTTAAAAATAATATAAAGAGTACAAAGTGGAAGAAGAGAACGGCTAAAATGCCTGGGAAAAAAAGGAAATAAAAATTAGCTACCTTTAGTTTTATGTTCCCTTAAACAAAATTCTACATTTGAAGTATGTTTTATATTAGAAAATGTGGATTGTACTGCATGTACAAAATATATACTCATAATGACAATATTAAGAGTTATTTGATTTCAAACTTGTAATTTTCTTCACATTTAGAAATCTAAGAAATCATTTATTTCTGAAAGTTATTACTGGCTTAATCATGACTTGCTCATCAGAATTTCATTAGTTATAAAGAAATTTAATACTATCTTTTAAAGATTCTCTAAAACTTATGATTTTGATTATAAACAAGGCAAAATTAGAATAATTATTATTTTTAAAGGAGAAAGGACTAAAAATAATAGCACCAACCTTTAGGAAATTAAAGTAGTAGTAGCTACCCTACAGTTTTGAAAGCAATGTGACTACTATGACAATGTGTGACTTATGTAAGGTCAATTTTTGGTATTGAAGATTGCTAATACTCTGTAAGACCAGATTAGTAATATCAGGGGCAGGGGATGGACAGCTATCTTAGTCAGCTCAAATACCTGTAACAAAATGCTATATACTATTTGCTTACACAGTTGACCTTTATTTCTAATTGCTCTGGAGCTGGGAATTTTAAGATCAATGTGCTGGCAGATTTAGTTCTTGGTGAATACCCTCTTTGAAACTATCTTGTACAGAGCTGCTTTCTCGCTCTCTTACACATGATCAAGAGAAAAGCGCAGGCATTTCTTCCTCTTCTTAATAAAGCACTAATTGCCTCATGAAGGCTCCAACCTTATGATGTCATATAAATGTAATCACCTCCTAAAGGTCCCACCTACCTCCTAATACCATCCCATTAGCAATTAGGAATTCAACATACAAATTTTGGAGGAACACAAATATTCAGTCCATAACATTAGTTAGTATAGACAAAACTGAAACCTAGGCTTACATAAGAAAGGGAATAAAGAAGCCAAAATCTTATAGATTTGTAAACCAACAGTGAAAACAGAGAGTAGAGGTACAGATCAGAATATCTAGGAAAGCTGTAAATATAAAAGACATTTATATTTGAGAGAAGGGCAGAGAAAAAGGAAAAAGACCCTATGAAAAACGTTACAGAAATATTATGAGTTAATAAACTATGTGACATTATTCTAGGATCTAGACACAGAGCAGTGAACAATATAAACTCATTGTTTTCATAGAGATTACATAGAGGTAGAAAGAAAGAACTGATTAATCAAAATGACATACAGTATATTAATGGTCATAAGTGAAGGAGTTCAGGAAATTTCACCGTAAGATATGACTTCTTGGTATAAAGGGTATTTTGGAGTATTTTGAATTAAAGGCCCCTCACAGAGCAATAGGCATCAAAAAACTAACTGACTTCACTTACCCTCCCTGTTATCTCAATATACTGAAGGAAAGAAGATCAAGAATACAATCAGATTTGGCTCAAATCATTTTAAATATAAGACCTGCCTCTTGAGTTAATTTAATTCTCAAAGAGAATCATTTATAAGTTTATCAGCTTCTCTTACATCCATACATTCTCCCACATAGCTGTTTGTACTCCCTAGTAACTACTGAACAGAGTTATCTATTTTCCTTATCTCTCCTTCCCTTCTAAAATAAGGACATATAAATTTCTGGACACCTATTTCATTTACTAATCTTCCTTACTGTGAGTTGATCTTTCAGGAAAGCTTCTTGAGAAAGGGAAAAATTCTCACCCCCATATAAGCATTCTAAAGAGCAATTAGCAAGGTAATAGGAAAGAAGCTAATATAGGTGTCATTTAAAGGTAAGATAGTACTATACTAAGGCCTATAATAAAGTGAAATTTTGTAGAGTGAGCCACAGGGCAAGTTGGAAGAAAACTATTCCAGGAGAAGTGCAAAGGCCCCACAGTGGGAATGTGTATAGATGCAAAGTTGTCAATGCTTTAATTGACTTCTGTTAAAGTAACAAGAAGATAATTTGTTGAGTAGGGAAAATTATTGGATAAACAAAGACATTGTCAGAAAATATATAGTAACTATGATTAGGAGTGAAAAGACATTAAAGGAGTTGGGAAAAGCTTATTTTACAAAATTATCAGTGAAGGCCAGAAGTAAGATTTTCCTAAATACAATCAGGAAGTTAAGAAGAAAAGACTTAGACTTCATTCCATGAAAATTAGAATTTAAAAGAGTAAGCATATAACCATTCATTTCTGCCATCTTATTTGTTTATTTATTTAGACAGAGCCTCACTCTGTTGCCCATGAAAATTAGAATCAAGAAACTATATAACCATTCATTTGTGCCATCTTATTTATTTATTAATTTAGACAGAAAGAGTCTCACTCTATTGCCCAGGCAAGAGACCTGTGGTGCCAACCTAGCTCACAGCAACCTTAAACTCTTGGGCTCAAGTGATCCTGCTACCTAGACTCCCAAGTACCTGGGACTACAGGTGCTCACCACAACATCTGGCTAATTTGTCTATTTTTAGTAGAGACAGGGTTTCACTCTTCCTCAGGCTGGTTTTGAGCTCCTGAGCTCAAGCAATCCTTTTGCTTCAGCCTCTCAAGAGTGCTAGAATTACAGGTGTAAGCCACCATGCCCAGCCTATTTGTCCTATTTATTATACATAGCAATGGAAACCATAAGTACCTACCACACTACTCACAGTCTTCTCCTATATAAAGCAGTTATGAGTAATTCTTTTTGCATAAGTCACAATGCACTGCATTGCATGACTCTTAATGGAGCAAAGCTAAGGAGGCTAAAATGAAAAAACTAATAGGCTATAAAATAGCTTGACAAAAGAGAATTCAGGTAAGATATACAGTTATGGCCAAATAAGGAGATTAAAAAAAAAATCTTCTCTTTCCCCAAAACCGTAAAGCTGGACATAATAGATAGAAAACAGGGATTGGGGTTTGCTCAACCATTGGTACTGCCAACACCTATATCACAGTAGCTCCTTAGGGGCCTGAGAACTCGCTTACACACCTTGCTGCCACTATAAGCAAGAATTAGCCCTCCAGGACCCATTAAAACAAGTCAAAGTATAAGCCAGTCTGTGGCCAGAGTAAGCCACCCTGGGACGGCATTTTCAAAGTGCTGAAAGAAAATACTGCCAGCCAAGAATTCTATTATCTGTAAAATTAACCTTTATAAATGAAGAAGTAATAAAATTTTTCTCAAACAAGCAAATGCTAAGGGAATTTATCACCACTTGATAACCCTACAGAAAATCCTCCTGGGGGGTCCTTAACTTAGATGTGAAAGGATGATATTCATCATCCTGAGAACACATGGAAGTATAAAACTCTCTGGTAAAGAAATAACAAAAAGAGGAAAGAGAAAGAAATGAAATGGCAGCATTACAGAATTCCACCAAATGACAGAGGCAAAGAACCAGAGAAAAAGAAAGAATTTAGAAAACATTTAACAATTTGAGAGGAACAAAACCTCACATAACACTGTTAACCTCGAACATAAATGGGGTAAATGCTCCATTAAGAGCTATAAATTAGCCATAAGAATAAAAAAAAACAACCCATGATCTGATTATATGCTGCTTACAAGAAACTCACTTCATCAATAAAGCCATACACAGAAAGAAAAAGAGTTGGCAAAAGATAGTCCATGCTAAAGACTAACCATGCTAAAGGAAACCAAAAGCAAGGAGGAATAGTTATACTTAATTCAGATAAAACAGACTTTAAGTCAAAAGCAGTAAAAAAAATTTAGAAGACAAACAAGGCCATTATATAATGATAAAGCGATCATTTCAGCAAGAGGATGTAACAATCCTAAATATATACAACAATGGAGTGTTCAGATTCATAAAACAAATATCATTAGGCCTAAAGAAAGACAGAAAACAAGACAATAAGAGTAGAAGACATCAACATCCTACTCACAGCATTTGCAGATCATCTAGACAGAAAAATCAATGAAGAAATACTGTGCTTAGATTGGACTTCGGACCAAATGTACTAAACAAACACATATAGAACATTCTACCCAACATCTGCACAACATAATTCATCAGTAGATAAAATAGCCTCCAAGATATTATAGGCTATAAAAGAAGTCTCAATGATATTTAAAAAACTGAAACCACATCAAGTATCATAATAGAACACAGTAGAATAAAACAAAAAATCAATGAGAGGAACTCTGGAAACTATCTAAACATGTAAATTAAACAACATGCTCCTAAATGGCCGTTGGGTCAATGAAGAAATAAAGACAGAAATCATAACATTTCTTGAAATCAAGAGAAATAGAAACACCATATCACACTTCTGAGATGGGTCACAAAAAAAAAATCTCAAAGTTCTTTAAAAAACTGAAATCAAGTATTATAATAGGAGACAGTGAAATATAACCAGAAATGAGTAACAAGAGGAACTTCAGAAACTATTTAAACAATATATTCCTAAAGGACCACTAGGTAAGACATAGAGACAGAAATCATAAAATTATTTAAAATAAATAAAATGAAAACACAACATAGCAAAATCTTTGTGATAAGCTGGGTTTGGTAACTCGTGTGTATAATCCTAGCACTTTGGGAGGCTGAGGCAGAATTGTTTGAGGCCAGGAATTTCAGACCAGCCTGAGCAAGAGCCAGATCCTGTCTCTACAAAAAATAGAAAAATTATCTGGCTGGGGTGGCACATGCCTGCAGTACCCACTACTTGGGATGCTGGGTCAGAAGGATCACTTAAGCACAGGACTATGAGGTTGCAGTGATCTACAATGATGCCACTGAACACTCACATGAGGAGGCAGAGAAAGATACAGTGTCAAAACAAACAAACAAACCTGTGGGATAAAGCAGGCAGTGCTAACTGGAAAGTGCTAATAGAGAAGATTACAGTATTAAATTCCTAAATCAAAAATTAGAAAGATTGCAAATTAACAAACTAATGCCACACCTAAAAAAACTAGAAAAACAAGAACAAACCAAACCCAAAATTATCAGGGGGAAAAAAATGCCCAAACAAAAAATGATCAGAGCACAAGTAAATGAAGTAGGGACTTAAAAAGCAACATAAATAATCAATGAAACAAAAAATGTGGGTCTTGTAAAAGATGAACAAAACTGATAAACTCCTGGCTAGACTAACTAGGAAAAGACCCAAATAAACAAAATCAGAAAGGAAAAAGGAAACATTACTGCCGATACTACAGAAATATAAAATATCATCAAAGACTATTATTAACAATAATATACTCACAAACTAGGAAATCTAGAGGAAATAGATAAATCTTAAAAATGTACACCCTCCGGAGATTGAACCAGGAAGAAATAGAAATCCTAAACAGATGAATAAAGAGCAGAGAGACTAAATCAGTAATCAAAAATCTCCCAGAAAAGCCCAGGATTGGATAGATTCTCAGACAAATTCTAGAAAATAAACACAGCAAAACTAGTATCAATTCTCCTGAAACGATTCTAAAAAAAATTGAAGAGGAGATATGCAACATGTTATAGAATGAACATACCTCAAAATAATAAAGGCCATGTATGAAGAACCCACTGCCAACATCATTCTGAAAGAGGAAAAGTTGACAATATTTCCTATAAGTTTTGGAACAAGAGAAGGATGCTCACTTATACTGCGCCTATTCAATATAAAACTGGATGTCATAGCCAGAGCTGCTGAACAAGGGAAAAAAAAGTTATCCATATCTGAAATGAAGAAGTCAAATTATCCCTCTTTGTTGATTACGTGATCTTATATCTAAGGGAAACCTAGATACCACCAAACTCCTGACTTGGTAAGTAAATTCACTAAAGTTGCAGGATGCCAAATCAACATACAAAAATCAGTAGCATTTCCATACACTAATGACAATCTAGCTGCAAAAGAAATCAAGAACACAATGTCATTACGAAAGCTAAAACAAACAAAACAAACAAAACCCTAAAAATAGTTTTACTAAAGAAGTAAAAGATTTCTCCAAGGAAAACCATAGAACACAAATAAACAAAAGTATAAATGACACAAAGAAATGGAACACATCCCAGGACAAGAAGAATCAGTATCATTAAAATGACAACAAGGCCCAGAACAGTCTACAGATGCAATGCAATCTTTATTTCAAAATCAAAATCATTTTTCATAGAATTAGAATAAATAATCCTAAAAGTTATATGGAACCAAAACAGAGTCTAAATATCCAAAGCAACCCTAAGCAAAAAGAACAAAGCTGAAAGCATCACATTACCTGACTTCAAATTATATTACAAGGCTATGGCAACCCAAACAGCCTGGTACTAGTATAAAAATAGATATATTAATAAGTCAATGGAACAGAAGAGAGAACCTGCATATTTATGCCAAATTTGTCTTCTACAAAGTCAACAAGAACATACATACAATGAGCAAAGGACAATCTTTTTAAGAAAAGCTTCTGGGATAACTGGATCACCAGATGCATAAGAATGAAACTAGACCCCTATTTCTTGCCATATACAAAGGCATCTCAAGGTGGATTAAAGACCTAAGACTACAAGAAACCTAGGGAAAATTCTCCTGAAAACTCATGTGGGCAAAGTGTTCATACTAAGACAAATGGGATTTAATTAAAATAAAAACTCCAGAAGAAAATATTGAAGTGTGTGAACAGATAACCTGTAAGATGGGAGGAAATATCTGCAAACATTTCATCCAAGAAGAGACTAATGTCTAGAATACACAAGGAACTTAAACAATCCCATTAAAAGTTGGGCAAAGGACATAAAAAGACATTTTCAAAAGAAGACATACAAATGGCCAGCAGAGATATGAAAAAATGCTCAGTATCACTAATCATCAGAGAAAATGAAATTAGAAATATAATGAGATGTCATCTCACTCTATATAGAATTACTATTAATAAAAAGACAAAAAGAAAATAACAAATGTTGGTGAGAATGAGAAAGAAAGGGTTACACTTAATGACTATTGGTAGGAATATAAATTAATACAACTTCTATGGAAAATAGTATGGATATTTCTCAAAGGATTAAATATAAAACTACAATGCAATCCAGTAATCCCACTACTGGGTATCTACCCAAAGGAAAAGAAATCAATATATCAAAAATATACCTACAGTCTTATACTTACCACAACAACTATTCATAATAGTAAAGATAAGGAAATCAACATAAATGGCCAATGCAGGAATAGATATAGAAATGTGGAGATCCCAAGAGATGGAAGAACCACAAAATGGAAGGAGTCTGAGTAGTTGAATGATCCTGTGCAGATAAGACACTGGGCTGAACACTCAGCCAGGACTATTATATGTAGTTAAAGTGAGGAACATACATCTAATATGTTGAGCTATTACATGTTTTAGTCTACATGGTATTAAAATACAGCCTGATCTAATCTAACATCTATGCCAAAGCCTGAGTGGAGATAAACTGAGAGCATGAACATGCAAACATGCCCAGGGGAATTTAAATTTGGAGCCTCACTATTTTTAACTTCTATGTGGGGAGTGGGTGGAGCAAGATAGTGGACCAGAAAGATGGTTTGGCCTGGTTCTTCTACTACAGCTGAGGAACGGAAGAGAAATCTGGGTTGCACCTGGCACAGAGTCCTTGCCTAAAGCTGTGGATCTGGGTGTGCAGCATCATGATGTAATGCTGGTTGCAGTGAAGAAGCCAAAACAGCGGAGACCTAACATGCTAGGCAGTTTTTCTGTGAGTCAGTGGGAGCACCGGGAACACTGTGGATGTCTGGGATGAGAGAAAGTTTTTCGCAGTTTTCGATTCTTCGGGGAAGCTGAGTATTGAGTGGAAGGCCTGGAAGAGTAGATGTGCCCTTACAGTGTTGGGCAGCCAAATTTGAGGGCTGATTGGAGTGGGATTTGCACCCTACACCCACCTCCCCACCCCCTCACCCTCGTGGCTATAGTAAAGTTGGTTATACTAGGGGGGTCTTAGCAGCCAGCAGGGGACATTGTGGGAAGGTCACAAGAAGGTTGTGAGGGTGGGCCTCCTACAGGGACACAGCCTTCTTAGTTCCGCCCATGTAGATTGGCCCTACACTAGTGCCAATTGGCCCTGCACCCCATGGGAACTATTATCTGGGGGCATGGCGAGACCTGCCTATGAAAGATTCTGGAGAGCTTTTAGACCCTAACCCAGTGGGATCTGAAGCTGAAGAAATAATCAGACAATCACCGCAGATAGTTATGTTGGGAAATAGGTCTATGCCCCGGAACTAGAGAAAGGTTCCCAGCTGTGTTGTCCGTCCCCTACAATTACAGCACCATCTGGTGTCCCAACAGTATATTACAACACAAATATATTCCTACTACAAAGTCTGTCCCTTGGGCCATATATATAGGTATAAAAACATGTATATGTATAATTATTATTTTTATTTTTTCTTTTCCTTGTTGTTATTAATATTTTTTATTTTTTCCTTCATTTATTAGTTACTGAGGTTTCTTATTTTTGGTTATTAGAGCTTTTTGTTATATTAATGTATTTTGTTTCTGGCAAATTTGGTTGGTTGGTTCTTTTCTTAACTTTCATTTTTACCTTTATTAAGAACAAGGACTCCTATATTTTTGTGTATACAGTTTTTTAGCCTCATTTATCCTCTCTCCCTATTTCACTACTCTACATTCTCTCTTTGGATAGAGACTCTTCTACCTTTCTTCTCTCTCCCATATAAATCACTTCTGCTACAGCTAAGATATCCCTTCCCTTTTTTGTTATGTTTGTTTGTCTTTCTTCTTTCTTTCTTTACTCAACTTCCCCATCTCACCTTTATTTGATACAATGGTATTTTTAATTTCCTACATTAATTCTTATTTTGATATTATTTCTTCTTTTCTTTTCTTTTTTTACTGAGAGCTGGGGTGACACAGCTGTGGTCAGGCAGCAATAGTCTGGTTCAAGGGGGCTGAGACCTCTCTCTCTACCTTTGGCCCTCAGAAGAAAGTATTGGCAAGATAAAGCTGCAGACTTCTTCTGTTTTGTTTTCAGTCTTCCTCAATTTTTCCTTCCTATTTTTTGTTTTTGCTCTTTTTCTTCTCTTCCTATTTTTGGCAGAGGAAGCCTGGCTCTGCTTAGGCTGCTAAGGAGCATCTGATTTCAAGGAACCCACACAGCCCAGCCCCTCAAAATCCCTGAATTACCGGCACTATGTTGAATAGTACTGGTGACAGAGCACAACCTTATCTTTTTCCAGTTCTTCCGTTTTACATATTCAGTATAGTATTAGCTGTGGGTTGTCATAGATGGCTTTGATCGGTTTTAAAAATGTGCCACGTATGTCTATATTCTTCAGAGTTATAATTAGAAAAGGATGTTGAGGGCAGCACCTGTGGTTCAGAGGGGTAGGGAGCTGGCCCCATATGCTGGAGGTGTCGGGTTCAAACCCAGCCCTGGCCAAAAAAAAAAAGAAAAAAAGAAAAGGATGTTGAATTTTGTCAAATGGTTCTTCTGCATCTATTGAGCGGCTCATATGGTCTGTTTTTGCTTCTGTTGATGTGATGAGTTATGTTTATGGACTTGCATATGTTAAACCAGCCTTGCATCCCTGGGATGAAACCTACTTACTTGTGATGTATGACTTTTTTGATGAGAAGCTGTAGTCTATTGGCAAAGATTTTATTAAAAATGTTTACAACTATATTCATTAGTGAAATTGGTCTGAAATTTCTCTTTTTCAGTTGGGTCTCTTCCTGGTTTTGTTATCACAGTGGTGTTTGCTTCATAGAATGTGTTGGGGAAGATTCCATTCTTCTCTATTTTTTGGAATACTTTCTGTAGAATGGGTATAAGATCTTCTTTGAAGGTTTGATAGAATTCTGGTGTGAAGCTATCTGGATCAGGGCATTTTATTGTTGGGAAATGTTTTATTCTTCAATATCAGTGCTTAAACTGGTCTGTTCAGGAAATCTATTTCTTCTTGTTTAAGTCTAGGGAGAGGGTGTGATTCCAAGTAATGATCCATTTCCTCCACATTATCAAATTTCTCAGCATACAGATCCTCATACTATTCAGAGATAATCTCTTGTATCTCTGTGGCATCTGTTGTTATTTCCCCTTTATCATTTCTGATTGATGTTACTAGAGATTTTACTTTTCTGTTTTTAGTTAGTCTGGCCACGAGTTTATCTATTTTATTTATTTTTTCAAAAAACCAACTTTTTATTTCATTAATTTTTTCAATTTTTTTTGTTTTCAATTTCATTCAATTAATCTCTGAGTTAACTTTAGTTATTTCTTTTCTTCTGCTTGATTTAGGGTTAGATTGTTCTTTTTTCTCCAATTCCATAAGATGGTTTGTGAGTATGATGATGTGCTCACATAAGAAGCATACCATCTATATCCCTTGAGTACACAGTTTACACTCCTATGAGAATCTAATGCTACTATTGATCTGACAGGAGGCAGAACTCAGGCAGTGATGCAAGTGATGGGGAACTGCAGTAAACATGGATGAAGCTTCACTTGTTTGTATGCCACTCACCTCCTTCTGTGTGCCAGGTCCCTAACAGGCCATGGACTGGTACCAGTCTGTAGCCCAGGGGTTGGGGATCACAGTGTTAGACCACAAAACAAGTTTTAATAAATTTAATAGAATTAAAATCTTACTAAGTATGTTCTCTGAAAACAACAGAATTAGATTAGAAATCAGCAACAAAAAGAAACCTGTGAAATTCCAAAACATTTGGAAGTAAAGCAACACACTTCTAAGTAACCCAGGTTCCAAAGAAGAAAACATAAGGGATAATTACAAAATATTTTGAAGTAAATTAAAATGAAAATATATCAAAATTTCTGAGATGCTGTTTAGGAAATCTCTTAAATCAATAACCTACGTTTTCACCTTGAGAAACATATGTTTAAAAAATTCAGTGAAACTAAAACTTGGTTCTATGTCTAGATTATCGAAGTGACAACCTTTGAGAAAGACCAATCTAGGAAATAAGTCAATGATTACCAAAATAAGAAATGAATGGGGTAATATCACTCTTAACTCTTCAGAAATTATAAAGGATTAAAAAGGCATCTTAATAACTTTATGTCAACAAATTAGACAACTTAGATGAATGTACAACTTTCTGCAAAGACACAAACTATTCAAAGTGACTAATAAAGAAACAGAAAATCTACACAGACCTATAACAAATAAAGAAATTCAATTACTAATTTTGAAACTTTCCACCAGAAAAACCCCACCAATTCCACATGATGTCACTGGTAAATTCTATCAAACACTGAAGGAAATAATGTCAATTCTTCATAAACTCTTCCAAAACCAGAGCAGAAGACTTTCTAATTCATTCTCTGAGGCCAGCATTAACTTGATATGAAAACTAGACAAAGACATTACAAGAAAACTATAGACTAAAATCTCTTAAAGAACACAGACACAAAAATTCTTTAAAACTTTAATACCATATGAAGTAGATGACATACTATGACCAAATAAGATATATTTTGAAATACAAGGTTATCTTAGTCAATTAAGAAATTAATTATGGGGGAGTTGAAGGGGATAGGGAGGGTGATTGGTGGGGTCACCTCTATGGTTTATCTTACAAGGGTACAAGTGAATCTTTCTAAAAGCAGAGTATGAATGTTTTAACTCAATAAGAAAATGACATGAAGGTTATGTTAACCAGTTTGATGAGAGTATTTCAAAATGTATATGAAAACAGCACACTGTACCCCATGATTGCATTAATGTACACACTTATGCTATAAGAAAAAAAAGAAATTAATTATGTAATATTA
>CAUYQV010046427.1:0-13191 GCA_963574575.1 Galagoides demidoff
AGCTGAAGCCAATTTACATTCTGAAAATCCCAGGGCCCTTAAGAATGAAGCTAAATCTAGTCTGCCTGTGCTCTATAAACAGAAAAACAAACAAAAAAGCCGGTATCACAGCACATCTGTTTATAGCATGGTTTGCTGAATATTTTAAGCCCAATCTTGAGACCTACTGCTCAATGATAATGTATCTGGTCACCCAAGAACTGTGATAGAGACCTACAAGGAGATTAATATTGTTTTCATGCCTGATAATACAACATCTATTCTGTAACCTATGGGTCAGGGAGTCATTTCAACTTTCAAGTCTTACAATTTAAGAAATACATTTTGTAAGAGTATAGCTACCATAGACAGTGATTCCCCTGATGGATCTGGGCAAAGTAAACCAAAAACCATCTAAAAAAGATTTAAATTACAGATGTCATTAAGAACATTAGTGATTCATTGGAGGTCAACATATCAACATTAATAGGAGTTTGAAAGAAGTTGATTCCAATTCTTATGGATGACTTTGAGGAATTCAGTGGAGAAAGTAATTGCAGACATGGTGGAAATAGCAAGAGAATTAAAATTAAAAGTGGAGCCCAAAGATGTGACTGAATTGTGTAAGCTCACGATAAAACTTGAACAGATGAAGAGTTGCTTCCTATGAATGGATGAAGAAAGAAATTTATTTCTTGAGATGGAATCTACTCCTGGGTAAGATGCTATGAACATTGTTGAAGTGACAACAAAAGATTTAGAATATTACATACACTTAGCTGATCAAGCAGCAGCAGGGTTTGAAAGGAGTGACTCCAATTCTGAAGAAGTTCTACTGTGGGTAAAATTCTATTAAACAGTATCACATGCTACAGAGATATCTTTCATGAAAAGAAGAGTAAATAAATCCATGTGGCAAACATCACTGTCTTATTTTAAGAAATTTCTCCAGGCTGGGTCCTGTGGCTCATGCCTGTAATCCTAGCACTCTGGGAGGCCTAGGCAGGTGGATTGCTTAAACTCAGGAGTTAGAGACCAACCTGACCAAGAGTGAGACCACTTCTCTACTAAAAATAGAAAAAAAAAAAATTAGATGGATGCTGTGGAGGGCACCTGTAGTCCCAGCTACTTGGAAGGCTGAGGCAAGAAGATTGCTCAGGAGTCAGAGGTCAGAGGTTACTGTGAGATATGACACCACGGCACTTCTAGCCTGGGCAACAGAGTGAGACTCTATCTCAAAAAAAAAAAAAAAAAAAGAAAGAAAGAAAAAAAATAAAGAATTTTGCCTACAGTAGAACAACTTCAAAATTGGAGTCATTCCTTTCAATAAAGGAAATAAAGAATTTCCACAGCTGTCCCCAAAAAACTTTCAACAACTACCACCCTGGCCTATAGCCAATCAATATCAAAGCAAGACCCCACACCAGCAAAAAGATTACCACCTGCTGATTTTAACATTTGTTTAGCAATAAATTGTTTTTTAATCAAGGCATATATGTTGTTTAGACATAATGCTATTGCACACTTAATAGACTACAGTATAGTGTAACCATAAAATTTTATATGCACTGGGATACCAAAAAATTAATGACTTGCTTTATTATGATGGTCTGGTACTGAGCCTACAATATTTCCACAGAATGCCTGTTCCATTATTACCTCTATTTTAAGATAAAGTAAGGTACAGAAAGGTTAAGGAACTAAATCAGTGTCACAGAAATTCAGTAGCAAAGATAGGATTCAAATTTAGTCCTGTGTGAATGCTTGACTGCCAAAGAGCATGGAAACTTGGTTATGGATGATTCAACGGTCCCGTCCATAATTACACAGTTATTTGGACAAATACTACGTCTTCCTCTAGACTAAAAACATCAGTGAGAGTAAGGACCTTTTATATCTTACTCATTGCTATACCCTTAGAACCCTGTAAAGAGTCTTGCACATACTTGATGCTTAATAAATAGCTGTTGAATATATGAATGTTTACTGCTCTGCATAATTAATTTGGGAATGTAATGGGTTCCAGTCATGTCTCCTATTACTATACACACTACTATACACACACGCACATACACACACACATATATTTTGTTGTTGTTGTTAAATGTTAGCTGTTGGACCGGCAATTCCTTAACACGCCTGGCAGTCCCTTGATGTCCCCTCCTCCTAGCCAAGTCGCATTTGGGGCACCGGCCTGGGTTTTCCCTCCCTCCCTGGAGATGTGAGCGCCTCGAGCTATGTCTGCCTTCAGATCTCACCTTCCACGTGGGGGAGGAGGCTGTTCCAGCTTCCAGACCAGGCCCAGGAAGCTCTCCAGCACCTAAGGGCATATAGCGACCATACCTCTGCAGAGGCCACTGGGCCGCTCCTCCCCCTGGAAGCCCCAAGCCGTCGGACACTTTTCCCGCCTCCGCCATGTCTGGCTTCGCTCCCGGTACAAGAAGCCTGAGGGACCTGCCAATCTGCGCAGCAAACCAATCAGAAAGCGACCCAAGGCCCACCCCTCCCTTCCGTGGCGGCCAATGGGCAGGCTCAGAAGACTCCTGCAGGGGGCTCCTGCGGCCTTGAGGTGGCTCTGCACCAGGGAACCGAGTAGAGTAGCGATTCTCAACCTGTGGGTCGTGACCCCTTTTTAACAATGAGAATACATTGTGGCATTAGGAAGATTGAGAACCACTGCAGTAGAGGCAGTCGGCTCCACCTTGAAGAAGGGTTGTGACGCTAATAAGGGGTAGTTGATCTCATCCTGCAGCATTCTAGCCCTCACCTTCCCTTGGGCAGCCATGTCATCACCCGGAGGCTCTGACTCAGGAATTTCCCAAACTGGCTGACTCTTGGTAACTTCTACTCAACCGGTGCTAGGCCGGCTCTGGGAAGTTGCCTGGACGAGGGTATTTTCTTCACTCACAGCAGCTTTTCAGATGACAGTGTCCCTGACACCACGACACAGCCCCAGGTCCACCCGTCATTCAGGAAACGTGGATATTTCCTCATCAGCCATCCTGCAGCCCCCTGGACATAACTCCCTCCAGACCCTTCGAGAGGAGCAGATGGATGGGGGGCTGCCGGCACCATGCTTCAAACGGCAGCTGCAACTAAATGACATTTCTACGTGATTCATAGTCAGTAGAACACTGCCACATCTGTTATTTTATTTGTCCTCTCAACAACCTTGCGAATTAAGGAAGCAAAACAAAGATTATTATCCCCTTGGAATGGTTGAAGGCAAAATGAGATCCAGAGAGTAGAAGAGATTTGTCCATGTTACACAGCCAGTGGATGGCAGAGCCAAAGTAGATCTGTGGGCTCTATAATCTCTCCACGTGTCCACCTCACTTGTGAAGAATGTAAGTATTCATATAGTCTGAGTCAAGTCAGAAGAAAAGCATACAAAGGATGGAGGCTATTTAACTAAACATAAAGTAGAATTAAAATGCAAACAATTTTTAAAATGATGCATTCATAAAGGTACTAAATGTATAGACAATGGTTGGAGAGGTGGTACTGTATTCATTCAACAAAGCATTGATTAAATTTCTACAGTGTGCAGACAACTATGCTGGTCATCACAGGGGTTACAGAAATAGATAAGGCATGCGATCTAACCTTCTGGGACCTCAGGATCTAATAAGGACAAAGCAAGGTGCAAACATACCCATGATAGCTGACAGTTAATGCCACAGGAATGGTACAAACCACGTGCTCTAAGGGTTCAGATGAAGTAAATATCTACCAACAGAGAGAGGCAGTGACAATTGAGTTAGGACTTGAGGGGTGAGAAGAAGATTCCCAAAGGAAGAAGGGGAAGACCAGTATTTCACATGGAGAGGAAGTTGAGGAGTGAAGTTGCAGAAACGAGGAGAATGACAAAACTAGCTAGAATGCAAAGTTCTTAAAGGAAAATGAGGCTGCAAATGTGAGTTGGGGCAAAAGAGCATGGAACAGCTGCAGCAAATATGGATTTTACTTGGTAGGTGGTGAGGAATGTGGAAAATTTGCATAAGGGTAGTGGTGGGCCAGGCAGGTTAATCTCACAGAGCATATGGGATAAATTGGATTTAAAAGAGGGGAATGTGTTACTTACACATCCAGTACTCCAGTAAAGCTTACGGAAAGGGTCAGATTTCAGAAACTGCTTTGGAAGGTCCTTAAATGACACAGCAGTACTGCATTTAATGTAGTGGTAAATGGTTAAAAATTTGGTTTAAATCCCAGGTTACCTGCCAGCTGTGTGACCTTCAGAAAGTCATTTAACCCCTCTGTAAAATAAGAGTTATTAAACAATTACGTGAGAGGGTTTTTGAGAAGATAAAATATGAACATATGTGGGAAAACACTTAGTAAATTACAAAGTGGTACATATGTTGGTACTTTCTATTTCCAGGGTTAAAGTAACTTTCCGTGAACTCCCTACAGGCAGGGAGGATGGGAATGGGAGCCTGACATTGGGTCTCAGAGGCACTCACCTTCCAGGTCCAGGGCTGCGGCTGCTGTCAGACACCCTTCACAGGAGCAGATGGTGCTCACAGTTGGGACCCTGTCAGTGCCCAAGGACACCCAGGGCCCTGCTGGGTTCCCACCTGCAAGCTCCCTTCCTAGACAATGCACCTGTGCTCGAGCTTCTGGGGTCACCAGCCTCTGCCAAGAACAGGTCATGTCTGCAAAGGGAGGTATGATAAAGCCATAGCTCAATGTACAGAGGCTCTTACAAACTCGTAGTATTAACAAATGTGACTTGAGCACTCAAGGGTCCCAGGCACTGTATTAGGTGCTAGGGATATAGTAGTGACCAAAACAGACAGAGCCTCTGCCCTCCTGAAGCCTATAATCTAGTGGGAGGGGGGAACACTGAAGAAATTGCTCCATATTTTTAATGGCCATTGTGTTTCTTTTTTTTTCTTTTTCTTTTCTTTCTTTCTTCTTTATTTTTTGAGACACAGTCTTACTATGTCGCCCTTGGTAGAGTACTGGGCCATCACAGCTCACAGCAACCTCAAACTCTTGGGCTTAAGTGATTCTCTTGCCTCAACCTCCCAAGTAGCTGGGACTTCAGGTGCCCGCCACAATGCCTAGCTATTTTTTTGTTGCAGTTGTTTAGCTGGCCTGGGCTGAGTTCGAACCCACAACCCTCAGTGTATATGGCTGGTGCCATGACCACTGTGCTATGGGCACTGAACCCATTGTGTTTCTTTTTTAAAGATAAAGCTGTAATACTTATTAACATATAACTTTATATACTAAAAAGCACAGCTCTCACACGTTCAATTAGGTCAGTTTTGATCCTTATATACACTGACATAACCACCATCCAAAACAAGATATAGAATATTCCCCAAACCCCTAGATTCAGTTGCAAGTGCCTCCTCTCTGTTAATATCACCCCATTAGGGCGACCTCTGATCTGGTATTTATCCCCACGGCTTAGCGTTCCTGTTCTGGGACTTTATCAACATGACCTCAGATGGAATGTTCTCTTGTGTCTGCTTCCCTTGTGCAGTGTAGTTTTGTTTTCTTAGCTCCATCAGTATTATTGCACGTATTGAGGGGTCATTATTTTTTAGTGCTAAATAGCATTTTATTGTATGACTTTTTCACAATTTGCTTACTCTTCGCCTGTTTCTGGACTTTGGGCTGTTTTCTAGTTTCTTTCCCTAAGGCCGTTATGAATGTTTTTGTACAAGTCTTTTTTTTGTAGATACGTGCTGCCATTTGTTTTCAATCAATACCTAGGAGTAGAATTTCTGGGCCCTACAGAAATTTAACTTTATTAAAAACTACCAAAGAGTCCTCTGTAGTGGTTGTACCATTTTTACGCCCACCAACCTCTTTAGTTTTAGCCACTCTAGAGGATATGTAGTAGTTTTTCATTATGATTTTTATTTGCATCTCCCTGATGATGAATGATGTTGACCATTTCAAATGGCATGTAGGCTGTTTGTGTATCTTATATGTGAAGTATCTGTTCAAATCTTTTGCCACAAGAGGATCACTTGAGCCCAAGAGTTTGAGGTTGCTGTGAGCTAAGATGCCACATCACTCTACCAAGGGTGACAAAGTGAAGACTTTGTCTCAAAAAAAAAAAAAAAGAAAAGAAAAGAAAAAAATCTTTTGCCATTATTGATTTGTGGGAGTTCTTTTTATATTCTGGGTACAAGTCCTTTGTCAGATACATGTAACAAAAATATTTTTGCATTCTATCACTTGCCTTTTCATTCTCTTAGCAATATTTTCAAACATTTCAATGTTTTAATTTTCAGGAGCTTTATGATAGTAGTTTTTTTTTTTTTTGAGAGGGAGCCTCAAGCTATCCCCCTGAGTAGAGTGCCATGGCATCACAGCTCATAGCAACCTCCAATTCCTGGGCTCAAGAGAGTCTCCTGCCTCCGCCTCCCAAGTAGCTGGGACCACAGGCGCCCACCACAACGCCCGGCCATTTCTTGGTTGCAGCCATCATTGTTGTTTGGCGGGTCCAGGCTGGGGATTCGAACCTGCCACCTTAGGTGTATGTGGCTGGCACCTTAGCTGACTGAACCACAGGTGCCGAGCCATGATAGTAGTTTTTTGTGTTCTACCTAAGAAAACTTTGCCTTGCCTAGGGTTGAACACATATCCCCCTACGTTTTCTTCTAGAAGCTTTATGGTTCTAATTTTTGCATCTAGGCATATAATCTGTGTTGCATTAAATTAAATTGTTTGTGTGCGATGAGGTAGGGATTAGGGTTCTTTTTTTCCCCATGTATATGTACAAATAATGTTACATGGAAACAACCGTCAACCAATGATTAATGGAAATTGTCATAAAACTACCCCAGCCCCCTCACTTTTCATGTGGGATAACTCTGAGAGTGGTGTAATTCCCTGTTTCCTAAAGTCCTTAGTGGGATTAAGCTCATTGCCCATGACAGGAACTTGCTTGGTAATGATTCCTGTGGGACTAACTTCCCTTTCTTCCTCCCCTACAGGTTTTTCCTGGGATGATCTCTCAAGTAAATTGCTTGCACTTGAATGCTTGTCCCAGGGTCTGCTTCTGAGGGAACCTAACCTAAGACAGGGACAAACATGACAGATGTCCCTGACCTCATGTTTTTAGCTTTAATATAGTTACATACGAGAAGATAGTGTAAGAGCCATCCAGAAGTCATTGTCATACCCAAATCAGATCCTTCAATGCTTTGCTGACTAGCACCAGCAGAACAACAACCTTTGTGGTTAGAACAAATGAATGACTGGTGACTATGAGTTAACACATCCCCCTCTTTGAAGACTGTTATGAGTTAAAAGAAGCCATAGGTCCTGAAGTTTTTTAAAAATGAAAAAGTCATTTATTTCATTGAGCATCCTTTTCATCTAAAATCTTTCTACTGTATAATTCTGTTTTGCAGGTGGCATAAATAAGACAGAGATGCTAGCTGTGTGAGTAAGTCAGCATCATAGTGGTAGGCAGGCTGCAGGACTGGTTTTGGAATCCTGGCATACCCCTTTCAAAGCAGACTATCACTTCTCCCTAGGATAGTGAGACAGCAGAGAAAGTGATGGCTTCAGTCCCCTTGGGTCCCCTCCATAACAGGATGACAGACAAATCTGCACCTTTGCTCTGCCTGCTATGTCCCTCAGCAACAGCTCTGGGGAGTCATGCAGAGTGGTTGAGAGCTGCAGAGCAATGCTAGTGATTGTGGGGGTTTCCCAGAAAAGCCCTGTTTGCATCCGTCAAGCCAGTTGAACTTGGTCCATCACGTCAGACCCGTGGCTGTTGTGTAACAAGAGGGTGTTCCCATTCACTGCTGGAAAGCAATTATTTTCAGGCTTCTACTCTGTATATTTCACATGCAAAACCCAATGGCTCCATTGCTGGTAATTGAAGGAATTTGAGTGTGATCAGGCACAGACGATCCCAACTTGTCCACAGGCTGCTGATCATTGGCATAACATGAGTTTTCTCATTTATTAAAAGCACAGAGAATAAATAACAAGCTAGTAAAAAAATGTTTGCCAGCTGGTCATTTTGGGAGGATATTTTACAACCATAGTTAGAATCAGAGATAGGAATTTAAAGCAAGATTATGAACTCACACCTTGAAGAAAGGGACTATGTATTATTTATGTTGGAATCCAGAGTTCCTGGCACATGGTAGGCCCTCAATTTTTTTTAAAAATGAAAGGACTGAAAAATTTAATATGGAAGAGAGAAAAGGGTAATTTAAAAATCATTTTGTATAAAAGGGCTAATGAGGGAAATGGTTAATAACCTTTGCCCATCCTATCTCCACAAATTGGAATGGAAGAAACATCTTCACCCATATCACAAGGAGTCAGAGCTAATGTTAAAGAAGAAATTTTTGTTATCTCAAAATAATAGTTGGTACATTAAGGGAATTTCCAACACTAATGCCTACAAATACTTAGTTAAATACAGAAGCGTAGACTCCCTAGAAATCTCTTCCAATTTGATGCGTCACGTATTCTATCATTTGTTTCCTGACCCTGAAGAAGTCATTTAACTCACCTCTGCAGAGTGAGACTTAAAATTTACACCTCAGAGGGCAGATGAAAACATCATAAAGAAAGTGCTTTGTGCCAGGAGTGACTCAGCAACAGCATTTTTGAGCCCAGTTGTTGGAAATATTTTGAATAATTTAGCCTGCAGTCATTGCATCTGTACCTCCAACAGATGTTAGGTTAGGACTGGATGAGGCTGGGAGGTCAAAGTTTTAAGGGGGACCCTGGGAATGTTCAGGGCATCACAGTAAGTTTCCAAATAAAAATCCTTTCCCTAGGAGATAATTCTAAGGATAAATTGGGAGACCCAGAGGAAGAGTGAATATTTTTTTGGCGTGGCCATATCAGTTCAAATAATTTGTTCATTCATCTATTCAGTAAGGCTTTTTGGACTAATTCCATGTCAGACACTAAGCAAGGCAACAGAGACACAAATCTGAATAGGACACAGTTCCTCTTTGGAAGATGCTTATAGTTTGGTAGAGGGACAGACACAAAGACAAACAATTTGCAGTATAATGTGAAAGATGTTCGATAAAGATAGGACCCAGTACTGTGTTGGTGGAAAAGAGAAGTGATATATTCAAACAAGAGCAGTTAGGAAGGTAGACAGAAAAGTGGTATCGTTTTTGGGCGGTTTGGGTTTTGGGGGTTTTTTGCCTTTAAGGTAAAATTCCCATAATATGAAATTCATTACTTTTATTTATTTATTTTTTATTGTTTCAGGTTAATTGAGGGTACAAAGAATTAGGTTACACTGTTTGCATTTTTTAGGTAAAGTCCATCTTTTTTTTTTTTGAGACAGTCTCACCAGGTCGTTCTTGGTAGAGTGCTGTGCCATCACAGCTCACAGCAGCCTCCAACTCCTGGGCTTAAGTGAGTCTCTTGCCTCAGCCTCCCAAGTAGCTGGGACTATAGGCACCCACCACAACGCCCGGCTATTTTTTGGTTGTTATTGTCCTTGTTTGGTGGGCCTGGGCTAGATTTGAACCCACCAGCTCTAGTGTATGTGGCTGGCGCCTTAGCCGCTTGAGCTACAGGCACAGAGCCTAAAGTCCCTCTTATAACTGTGTTGCTCCCCTAAGACGTGTCCCATACACTGTGATGTTGTGCCCTTTAAGTGGGAGTACCCCCTTCTCCCTTGCCATCCTCTCTCCCCACTCCTTCATTCCTCTACCCCCACCTTGAATTGTTTGAGTTTTTCTCTTATATGGGTAAGTATTAGATCATCTATTGGCTTCATATTAGAATTGAATACACTAGATTCTTCTCTATTTTTGTGATATTTTACTAAGAAGAACGTGTTCCAACTCTATCCAGTTTAATAGAAAAGATGTAAAGTCTCCATCTTTTTAATGGCTGAATAATATTCCATGGTATACACATACCATAGCTTGCTAATCTGAAATTCATTACTTTAACCTCTTTTTTTTTTTTTAAACAAAGTCTCACTATGTCACCCTGGGTAGAGTGCTATGGCATCACAGCTCACAGCACCTCAGACTCTTGGGCTTAAGTGATTCTCTTGCCTCAGCCTCCCAAGTAGCTGGGACTATAAGCACCTGCCACAATGCCCGGCTATTTTTTTTGTTGTTGTAGTTGTCATTGTTGTTCAGCAGATCCTAGCTGGGTTCGAAACTTCCAGCCCCAGTGTATGTGGCTGGTGCCCTAGCTGCTGAGCTACAGGTGCCGAGCCTACTTTAACTATTTTTAAAGTATATAATCACAATGTACATTTGGTGACAACCATCACCATTGTCTGGTTCCAGAACATTTTCATCCCCCTGCAAGAACATACACACCCATCAGCAGTCATCCCCAGCTCCCCTCCCTCCAGCCCTGGAAAGCACAAATTTCCTTTTTTGTCTCTATGTATTTGTCCATTCAGAATAATTCATATAAACAGAATCATGTAATATATAGCCCTTTTATGTTTAGCTTCTTATAATTAGCCTAATATTTTCAAGGCTCATTCATGTTATAGCATGTATCAATACTTAATTGTTTTTATTTTTAGTTTTTTTTTTTTTTTGAGACAGTCTCATTATGTCACCCTCAGTAGAGAGCTGTGGCATCACAGTTCACAGCAACCTCAGACTCTTGGGCTTAAAAGATTCTCTTGCCTTAGCCTCCCAAGTAGCTAGGATTACAGGCACCCGTCACAATGCCCAGCTATTTTTTTGCTGGGGAAGGAAGAGGGAGGGTTTGTAGTTTTTTTTTTTTTTTTTTTTTTTTTAGTTGTAGCCATTGTTGTTTGGCAGGCTCAAGCCAGGTTTGAACCTGCCAGCCCTGGTGTATGTGACTGGTGCCCTAGCTGCTGAGCTATAGGTGCCAAGCCACTTAATTCTTTTAAACGGAGGACTGATATTCTATTCTAGAGATATACTAATGTTGTTTATCAATTCATCAGCTGAGAGACATTTGGGTTGTTTCCGCCTCAATGGGACTCTTGAACATTGCTTTATTTATTTCAGGATAAAAAGGGGCTTTTTAATTCTCTGATTAAGCAAGCAATAGAGGTTTTCAGGCAGCACACAGCCTGGACAGTTAACTTCAGGAACTCATCCTAGAAAAAGTGTTCCATACCTCATTGCTGAATATCACTACAGTCACCTTCCAAGTACTCCCCTGGGAAGCTATGCACTGATGCCAGCACCTAGTCCACCCTTCAAGGCACTTTTTCTAGCACAAGTTCGCAATCTTCATTGTTAGAACTTGTCTGACAACAATTCTGATGCGCAGTCCAGAAAAAGAGTTCCAAAACTGCGTTGAAGGGTGGACTAGACCCTGGTGTTGGTGCATAGCTTCCCAAGGGGAGTGCTTCACAAGCGACCATAGTGATATTCAGCAATGAAGGATGTAGCACTTTTTCTGGAATGGGTTAGTGAACGTAAGTTCACTCCTCAACAGCTTCTTCCATCTCCAGATGCATAACAAATATAAGAAGACATGACCCCAAAGAGGTAGCTGAAATCAAAGATAAGACAACCATGTTGGGATGATATATCTACAGCTGTGAGCAAGGATGAAACCAGGGGTAGCAAAAGAACAACTCGGCAGAGAATCAGGGGACAAAAAGCTCCACACAAGGCACAAAATAGATTCAGGCTTCCTGAATGAAGTCAGGAGCTGGGTGGGATCTCTGCTTTGAAAGGGAATTAAAAAGGCTACAACCTGCCGCCTGGTGTAACTGTTTCCAGGAAGATAGGGACTGAGGGAGGCAGGTAGATGGACACAGCATCGTGAGCAGGACCCGAGCCAAGTCTCCTGCAGGCTCTGGAATGGATATCCCCAGTGCTCTGGCAGGTGAACACCGCTGACAGACTTTGTCCTGAACTGGGGCCCAGGGGACTGAGAGAAGGCAATAGCACACCATAGTGCTACTAGAAAGTAGGGGGAAAGTGGAGAAAACCTGGAAGGTTCCCACTTAAAATGATCTCAAATCATGAGGAAATACAATTCTAGCAAAGACAAAATTTGATTATATAGAGCAGATTGGCAAAAGATGGTTTTAAATGATTGATATTACAACCTGCAACAATGTGGGCAAATAACATAATATTGAGCAAAAGAAGCCAGAAGCAAGAGAGTACATAACTGCTTACACTGAAAGAATGTGGAAAAACAGTAATCTGTAGTGTCAGAGGCCAGGATAGTGGTTTCCTGACTTGGGTGCTTGTTACACAGGTGCTTTCTCTCTATGGAAAGTCTTGGTGTTGTTCATACAGTCAGCCCTCATTACGCCCTGATTGTGTATTTGCAAATTTCCCTACTCATTGAAATTTACATGCTCCCAGCTGAGGTCAGATGAGGCAGCTCCCTGCCTACTTGTTTGAGCTCTCATATTCTAAATCTGTGTCCTTTCACGGTCTACTTTGTGCCACATTTTTGCATTTCGTGCTTTCTGATGTGATTGCATTGTTTAGGATGGCCGGCCAGCATAGTGTTGAAGTGTTACCTAGTGTATGTAAGTGTAAGATTGTGCTGTACCTTAAGGGAAAAATCCATGCAGTAGATAAACTTCACTCAGGTCTGAGTTCAGTGCTGTTGGCAGTAAGTTCAATGTTAACGACACTGGTATTTTAAACAAAGTGTCTTTAAATAGGAACACACATAAAACAAGAGCATGTATTGATTGTTACAGAGGCTTGTAGGAGCCGTATTCCACCATGGCGCAGTATTCACTAATTCAGTGTTCTTAGGGATTTTATAGAATATACATTCTACAAACAATGAGAATCAATTGTATATAATTTTTTAACTTTTAATTATATAGATTGTATTCCAATTAAGACATTATTCATTTAAAAATTTAAACAATTGCTGAGCTCACTGGCATACCAGTAGTCTTAGCTATTTCGAAGGTTAAGGCCTGGGCAACATAGCAAGACCTTGTCTCATACAAAAAAATAAATAAATAAATAAACAATAAATTTTCAATGTAATAACTAAAAGAGTTCATGCTTCCAGATACTCACTAAAAAAACTATTAGAGGGTGTATTTAATGATGGCATAGAAAATGGTTTCAAATGTAGAGAAATTTAACTATTGAGTTTTTTTTTAAATTTTATTGAATGGTAACTATGTACATTAATGCACTTCTGGGGTACAGTGTGGGGTTTTCGCATGCAATCTGAAATACTTCCATCAAACTGATCAACACAGCCTTCATGTCATTTTCTCAGTTATAGTTTCAAAACATTCTGATTCTACTC